>BJCO01549231.1:0-12286 GCA_018326465.1 Flaveria floridana
ACTCTCTTTCCCTATTGAAGAGAAGTTATCAAACTCCTTCTTCAAAGCCTTTGCCTTTAATGCCTTCAACGTCGCATTCCCGTCATACCGTTTTTTCTGAGCATCCCATAACTTCTTGGCTTGTTTTTTCTCAGAAAACTGATGGAATATATCCTTAGGAATTGACTGAGTTAACAAAGCATACACCTTCTTCTCTACATTGTACTTTACCTTCTGGCTATCAGTCATGCCACCCAAGGTAAGTTTTACTCTATCAGCACCAACCGACATGCTATACCTAGTCTCGATTGATTCCCACAGGTTAGGATCAACTCCATTTAAGTATATCTTGAACCATTACTTCTATTATGGGTAATCGTCCAACGTTATGAGCTTAGGGGGATTATTGTGATTACCAACTTCATTTTCCAGAAGCAAAAGACTCTGGATCCGTAAATCCCTACCGGCAGTGAAAGCTGAGTACTGATCTTCCATTTATATAAACTTTAGGTAGTAATCTAAGATTTATTCACTAGTGCGAATGGATATGTGCGAATGGGCAAAACGTGCGATTGAACAATGCGAATGGCTCAATCGTGCGATTGAACAATACGGATGAGTCAATCATGTGGTTGGACAAGGACGACTAGACAATGCGAATGGAGTGCTCAGTCATACGATTGGATGAGCGACTGAGTTCAATCATGCGTATGGGATGTACGATTGAGTTCAGTCGTACGAATGAGCTATTCTTGCGACTGAAGGCTACTGTTTTAAAAAATTCGACGTTTTGAAGATTTTGACTCACAAAAACGAATTTTTATGAACCCTAATCTGCCGTATGAGGAAAAACGTGAACTTTTTGATCTGGAGACAGCGAAAACACTGTTTTAACCAAAAAGATGGTGTTTTGAATGAAAAAACATGCATTTTATACCAAATCGATCGAATTACACGCAAAATAAAGAGCCAAAGCTCTGATACCACTTGTTAGGACCGTGTACGTACGGAGTACTAACGGATAATGCGCGTATACCAACTCAAATAGTGCGGAATCCTATTTGATTGGCGATCCAATTAGTGAGAACGACAATCTGATCAATCCAATGATAAAACAAACGTTAAGAACGAACAAGAATTGATCAGAGACGAACTATGAAGTTGGAACAGGTTTACTTGAGCCTCTGGACGACTAGGGTACGAGTATGTGCGTAGGTATTCGAATTCTTATGTTTTTCCACGAATTAAGTGGTATTTATAGGTTTAGGTTTTCCAATCGTGCGACTGAACCATTAGTATGGTTCAGTCGTGCGACTGAATCACACTATTAGTTCATACGCACGACTGAAGGTTCAGTCGTGCGATTGAGCCAATCTTATGTCTCAGTCGTGCGACTGATCCAGTCTCCTGGTTCAGTCGTGCGACTGGTCCATTAGCATGAAGTGCGTATGGTCCATTCGCATGAATACTTCATACGGTTAAGTTTAAGCATGTTTCTCAACCATATCTGACTAAGAATTATGCAAACAACCACAAACCTATATAGTTAGGTCAATATACATTATCACACAATAAACAATGAAATATTAAACATTATAAGCATCAACAATATATTGTATTTCATTCATACCCATTCAATTACAAATATGTAAGATATAAAAGACATTTTACATTAAGCTCCTAAACTAGGTACACATGTATCAACATCATCCCCCGTCATTATCCATTATCTCCAATTACCATTATCATTGACTACCGAATCATTGCCTTAAAATACTACCGATTAATACCCACCGCTCAAGTTAACATCTCTAATCACCGATTAGTTGTTGTATGTAATTATGAAATTTAAGACAAAGAGAGACATTTAGGCTTTGGTTCTATCTTGATATTATTTTTTATAGGATTTATGGGTGAACAGAGTGTGTAAAAGAAATATGCTACATTTTTAAAAGAAGAATGGAATTAGATTAAATGGTTAATAGACCAAAATACACTTTAACCCTATTTTCTAGTTTTGCCAAATGTCAACACCTTATTTCTTCTTAGCCTTCTTAGGCAAAATATATTTTCTAGTTTAACTTGAAACCTTTTTTTGTTGCTTATGTTAGAACTCGATGAATGGATCTTGAATTATTAGCTGGAGGAGGAAGAAAGGAAGTGTCGAAATCTAATAGATGTTGGTTTTTTAAGTAGAAAGAGAAGGTTGTACAACATGAAATTAAAGTTGACCATTATACCATTATACCATTTTTATTTATTGTTTAAGTTTTAAGATTAGAAAATAATAAGTGTTCAAGATTGGTTCTGCGAGTTCTCAAAATAAACCTAACCCTATATATATATGTATGTATGTACGTATATACGTAGGTAGGTACGCATGTATGTACGTACGTAGGTACGTACGTATGTACGTACGTATGTTTGTATGTATGCATGCATGCAGACCTTTAGAAATTTTTTATTTTAAGCCTAAATTGTAAGGCCCAAATTCTTGAAGGCTAAACGTAAAAAATATGGTTAATCGCACATGACGATTCATGACCAAACAAAACCAACGGTGGTTAACCAAAACCGAATGGTTAAAGATTTCAATTAACCGAATCTATCGATTTAAATTTCGGTGGGGGTTCAAAACCATTTCAGTTAACCTAATCTATCTATTTCAATTTCGGTGGGTATTCAAAATCGCACCGAATCACACCGTAAGCACCCCTAGTGACATGTGACAACCTGATTGTGAGAAGATGACATGTGTAAAAAAATTATTTTGCTTTATTAATATATATAATAGATATACTACTACTTATCAACATTTGAATGTGATTTTACATATGTTCCTTATAAACATTTACATGTGCTTATACATGTTTGTGTGGATATATATACTAGTTTCTAATACAAATTTAATTCTAAATATATAACTATACAAGTATTTTTATGTTGTGGTGTTTAGATATAAAAGATTTCTTTTGTAAGAAGTGTAAGAAGACACTAGTCTTCACACACATCTCTTTTGTAAGAACTGTAAGAAGACATTAGTCTTCACACACATCCTTTTGTTGTTTATGCTAAAAGGTATATGCTTTGATTTCATTATACCATATGTACAACAATACATGTTTGTTATAAAAATAATAGTTTGTTAGTAAACAGTTACGTAAGTAAAAGATTTATATGAGCCACATACATCAATTTTGCAAAATTGTACAGTGATAACATGTAAGTTTTGTGATTCGTGTATCTTTGAATTACCTGTAAGTTTTGTAATTCGCATATGTTTTAGACACTTTCATATAGAAAGATCTCGTTAGTACACGTGAAATTTCAATCTTATAAGACAATGCGAATTTTTAAAGAACGAGTATACAAATTTATTATGAAAACTTGTACCAAAATTCGCAAATAAATTCAATGATTAAAATCTCACCATATGAATCCAAGATGTATGAATAGAATCCTTGTAATAATTGGGTGAAATTCAGTAACATTTCAAGTGGTGGTTAGATTGTTAGCACTTATAACTGCCAATTGATGACACTTACATCAGTAGTAACTATCATCGATTAATACCGACCACCGACATGTAACTGATGTCTAACATTATTAGTAATGTAAAATGTTGCTAATGATGTGCAAAATTTCTACCGCTCAACTTTGTTACTTATTAGTTTGGTGTTGCTGATTTAGTTGGTAGTGACTAACGTTTTGCTACCAAGGTATCAAAGTTGATACTTTTACCATGTAAGACAATTTTTACTACCACACTTTAGTTACTACCAAATATCACTTTTATGCAACTTTCAGACAATTATATGATTCTAAAGCTACTTTCAATACGTGACAAAAGAAGGGATAAAATTATTCAAGCTGACTTGATAGCTTGAACTCCACTGAGGTGGCGATGCCCCCTTAGAAATCCTAGGCTTTTCTCTTGGAACCATGATTTTTCTAAGTGCTTGAAATCATAACATTCTTAAACAAGTGTGGACTTCATACATTCAACATGTTTGATGTTTAATTATGATTTCTTATTTTGCCACTAAGTACATCCCAATTACCTAAAATAGCTTGATAACACTAAAATCACCAACATGCACATTGTTGTTTTGGGTTTTTGCTTTCTTCTATAAACTACTTATGTGCAACCACAAAATAATATGTAAGAATTTCTGTAATTCCGGTGTGAGCTCAAGTGTGGATGAGCAAGCTATTTCCTTTTTGGAGGTCCAAGATCGCTGGTCCAAATTAAGAGGCTTTACAAAAAAAGCCATAACTTATGCTAAAAGTCTTCGTTTTGAGCCTGCAACAAGTCGAAACGGCTGTTGGACCGAGAAGCACACTTTCACAAATACCGTAGGTGGTTTGGGTCACCGTTTTTGCTTAAAAAAATAACATATTTTATGAGCTATTTTATGTTTTGTCTTATTTTAGATTTTGTTGGACTTTATTTTTTTGCCCGTTTATGTTTTGTGCCCTATTTGACTTTTGGTTTACTTTTTATATGCATGTAAGCAATTATAGAAGTTTGGTTCTGAAATTTGATAAAAAAAATGATATTTCTCTAGCACAGTGTGTGTTAGTATGTGAAACCCTGATCATCGGTATTCTTTATGAATTAATGATAGTTAGAAGAGTTGTTTCTGGTATTTGATTGCGGGTTGTCAGGCCTAATCAAAAACAATTTATAATGGTTCAAACTCACCTAAGATAGCTAGAGTAAGTCGGGTCGATCCGCGGTGAATATGTGGAAAGTGTGATTCAATTTACAAAGTTGAAAGCTTTATTGAAAATACTTGTAAATTAAATAAATTGTAAAAAATACTTGAAGTTGAAAAGTAAAGTTGATTATAAACAATGATGGAAAAGAGTAATCCTCTCCGGGGTAAGGTTTACAACTCAGATTTGCTTTTATAGTTAAAAATTGGTCACATAGACATAACCGGGTTGATTTGATTAAAGACAATAAATTGAATAAGACTGTTATTAAAGAACTACTCGAATCATATCCTACGTTTGTATTACCCAACCTCGTCCAAAATTGATGTTTCCAGATAAAAAGAAATCTAAAACAATCAAAACGGAACAATTGAATTGAAAGCAACACACGTATTTTAAAATCTTTAAACAATAAATAATGTTACTCGGCTTAAACTATCGTGTTCAAACATTAACTCAACAAAACCAGCCAGAGCAAGTCATAGTATAAACCCTAACACCCGGAGAAGATCACGGGTGGATTAGCTGGACATGGAAACGAAAAACAATTCAAAATCGAAGGTAAACATTGTATCTAACGTTAAAGATTCAAACCGAATGATAAAAACAAGATCTTTAGCCTTGAAATCACCACTGGGAGCCTTTTGGATCACTTAGGATCGTTCTTGGGACTTGGGGACGGCTTGGAATGAAGGATAACCCTGAAAACCTAATTTTTCCGCCTTAAAAGTGATTTTAACGCGTCGTGTACCGTAGGTCAGTTGAACACTGTAAGTTACTTTAAGAGCTTTCTGTTTAGTTTTTGAGCTGATGAACCATAGATCATCTTTCCACCGTAGGTTATGGTTGACCAGCGTTTTTCAATTCTTGTTTTTTCGTAACATCTTCGTTCGGACTCCATTTACCTCCCCTTTTGTGGCCACGTTCTCGTAATTAAATTCTCTATCACCTCATCTATCATGTAACACCTGGATATTTTTAATAGATAAGAAAAAAAGAATAAATGGGAATAAAAGAAGGAAACATAATTTAACCCAAGTTGAGGGGCTAAAAGTGTCAAAAGGACAAAAAGTATCAAAAATTGGTACAAAAGTGGGCGTGGCCGCCCACTCTATCTGCACATCAACTTTCTTTCGGTTTTAGAGAGAGAAAGAACAGAGAGTTCGGGTTTTGTAGAGAGAAAAAGAAGAAGAATTCGAATTTAAGGTAAAAATTTGTTGTTTTAAGTGTTCTTGTTGGGTTTTAGTCTCGGCTATATGCTTATGTGTTTGTGTATGTGTTCGGGTGTGTGTGTTAGGTGGGTTTCTAGGTGTTTGAACTCATTGCATACGGGTTTGAAGGAAGACACACTCAAAGTTGCATAAGGTGAGTTCTAGAACCCCCTTTTTATATGTTTTAACTGATTTTGGGGCTGGAAATACATGTATGAACATTTTTAAAAAAAGGGTATTCATACCCGTATGTGTGTGTGTATGTGTTTGTGTTTGCAGGTGGGGTATGATTTGGGTGGTTATGATGTTATAATCATGTTATGAATATGCTTCTATGGCTTATAATGTTAGTGCTAAGCTTAGAACATGATAAATGTTAGTTTGGGGACTGAATTAGGTTGATTAGTGTAAGTTGGTTGCCCATGCGCCTAAATAGTGGCCCATGCGCCCAACAGTCTGGATTGCCTAAGTGTCCCCCATGCGCCCAAACCCCATGCGCCTAAATAGTATTCATGCGCCTATGATAGACTGGAATTTAGCTAAGTGTCCATGCGCCTAGATTGCCCATGTGCCTAAGCACTCATGCACCTGCATAAGTGCTCATGCGCCAAGATTTGCCTTAAATGACTAAGTGTTGGGTCATGCGCCCAAATAGTGCCCATGCGCCCAAAGTGTCATATGCGCCTAAGTGTTCTTGCGCTCGTATAGTGGCCATGCGCCTGCATAGTGCCCATGCGCCCAGAACACTTAAAATTATTTCTGAATTTTAGGAAAAAGAGAAATTTTAGGTTATGACTTGAAATGTTCTAGGGATGATGTGTGATGATTAGATAGGGGTGCTAGATGATGATGTGTGAGGATTAGAATATGATGTGTGATGATGCATGATGATGTGTGGTGATGTGTGATGATTAGATAGGGGTGCTAGATGATGATGTGTGATGATTAGATGATGATGTGTGATGATGCATGATGATGTGTGATGAAGTGTGATGTATGTTTTGTTCCTTATTACGTATTATTTACGTGGTCTTCACGTGGTGCGATTATGTTAATATACGTAAAGTATTATCTTAACGAAGCGAAAGAATTAAGATAATGAGAAGTGAAACATAATGAACGAATGAAAGCCTTGCAAGCAAAATGGAAAGAGGTTCATAACTCCATGTGAGTTGTTAGAACAACTGTGTGTGGAATAACGTGTGATTTTGGCTAACTCATGAGGGTTCATACACAGTGGGAGTCAGTCTTGGTGGCTGCTCCATACATGTGATGTGGTATTAACTGTGTGTCATGTAGCGTGCGATCTTGGCTACCTTATGAGAGTTCACACACAGGGGACTCAGTCTTAGTGACTATTCCGTACGTGCGATAAGGGATCCTTGTCATTCGACCTTAGAGATCGTGGCTCCGCTCCATGATGAGGGTAAAGCTTGACAGGATCTAGAATCAGTGAAATATAATAATAAAGTACAAAATGGAATCCTTGTCATTCGACCTCAGAGATTGTGGCTGCATGCCATGATGAGGGTAAAGCTTGACAGGATCTAGAACTAGTGAAAGAAAAAGATAAAGTACGAAATGAATGATAAAGATAAAGTACGAAATGAATGAACAGGTGAGATAACGAATGATGAGTATGGAAGTGACGGATGATGAGATCCGTGTTACGTACCCCGGTACTGTGTCAGTCTTCGAACATGAGTTGAGGGTATTGCATTAGACAAGATGATTGACAATGAGGTGAGCGACCCTGTTGTCACAAAAGACTCGGATAAAGATCAATCATTAAGATTAACAATGAGGTGAACGAACCGGTTGTCGCAAAGGACTCAAATAAAGATCAATCATTAAGATTGATAATGAGGTGAGCGAACCTGTTGTCACAAAAGACTCGGATATAGATCAAACATTAAGATTGACTTGAAGGGGATTCTTTGTCACGTACCTTGGTACTGTCTTCGGTAGGAGACGGGGGCATTGCATGAGACGGGATTCATATAATAACGTGTGATAATAATAAACGAACGAAGAAATGGAAGAATGACCACTGTCAAACGAATAGTACGAATAGAAAGTAAGAGGAGAAAGTGAGACAGTGAAAAGTATAAACGAAAGTATGTATATGAAAGTAAGTATTATTGTAAAGAATGAAACGGTGAGAGTCTGAAGGAATAAAACAAATGAAGAATATAGAATGAGTGTACGTATGGTGTATGACCACAGTTAAATGTAAAGGCTAGTTTTTTTAAGGAAGTAAAGTATTTTATTATAAAAACTAGAACTCACTCAACAACGCTGACTTTTATGTATTTTCCAGTTGGTAGGTAAAAGTTGTTGAGGATGGCACGGGGGCAGCTACTTGGATTATTTTGGATGTCATCCATTTTATGTAAAATGAGCTTTTGTGATGTAATGCAACGAATGATATTTTGTAACGATGCTGCATTATTTTGCAAAAGTAGTTATTAATATGAAATGATTTTAGTTAAATGATTTCACTGTAATGTTTTAAATAAATGTGCGATTTATGTATGATGTATGACCAACTGTGAGGTGCCCGGGAACGGGGCCTTACATATCATGATCTTCATTTATCATCCATGTGAATTCTTCAAAACACATCAAATGATTGTGTTTAACCTACAAAATATCAAATCATCATAGTTAACATATTCAACACCATCTTTTATACTTAAGCATATTAGGTACATTAAAGTTAACCGTTTAACCATGATAAATATCATTCCAAACCCCTTACATCACATCGCCACACTTGTTTCTCGCTTGCCCTCAAGTGAGGTTGCTTTTAAAACTCCATAGTTCGAGCTAAAATTTTCAACTCACAGGCACACAAATACTAAACTTGATCAAGGTTCACAGGCACACCCAATTCCCAATTTAGAAATTATGACCTGTTAACAAACACAAACCTCTAACCGATTGGATTGCCTAACTAAAACTCCCAAACTTCGGTTGCTCCCTTGCACATATCACACCCTTCACAATAAAGCTCTCCATTCGGCGTAATTTCTGGCTCGGTCAAAAATGTGCTGGTAATTTATGAGACAGTCAAACAATAATGAAAACTAGTGAGCATAAGCTTGTAAAGCAATTAAATCTTCACCCACTAACACGAGATTACACACCAATCATGAGGGCTTTAACAAGGTTGTAATGTTAGGCTTAGGTTCGCGTAGGGAGTATTTGGGGAATAAGTGACTAGAGTGATAAGAAGCTTGAAATAATTACTACATACTTCAAAACATAATTTTTTTCTTGTATAACACCTCAGTCTTTCAAACTTAACTATTTTGACAAAATTTTCTTTTCTTTCCATTTTTTTCTTTTTCTTTACTATATTTTTTTTCTTTTTTCTTCTAATCACAACTTTCAAACATGAAGTCAGATCAAACTTAGCACAACAACTATCACCAATTAACTCAAGTTCCATCACACAGGTAGACAAACAAAAAGGCTAAACAAAGGGTTAATGGGTCAAGGAATTTAGTGAAACAAGTGAATAGGTAAGGATTCAAAATTGGCTACTATGGATAAATGTCATGTAGGTGGGTCCTATGGGGTTATTCTATGGTTAATACTAATGCCTCAATCATTTCAATGTGAATTCCGGTCTCGAGTTTCAATATGCATGCGCTCCATAAGTTCTACCATTAGAAGGCATCATTGCACACTCAAACAAGCAAATAGATATAATAATATCAAGGAATAGGCTTCTCACCCATGGAAATGATGGAATTGGTTACCAACATGACACGTGCAAGTTTACTACACTCAAAGTTTGCCACCCCTAGTTAGGCATTCCTTTTCCAACTTCCATAAACAAACCGGGTTTAAACATTTAGGAAATCAACCATGACCAAGAACCTTAACCCATGATTAGTATTTTAGATAAAGATATTAAAATTTCCAAATTTTTGTTCAAATTTCCATTCTCCTAAATGTGTCTACTTATGGTTCCCTCATTTCCATACTTGGGATACATTGTCCCCAATGTATGGTTGTTTCAAATTCAACATGACTTTTTGTGATCTTTACCAACCCCAAACACTCCCCCAAGTGCAAAACAAAAATAGCAAATAAAGTCAAACAAAGTTACATGGACCTGATGACAGATGATCTAATAATGCTTCAATATTGTTATATGAAGACTATGGGTAAACCTGCCAAGCACCTCATGAAATCTGCTTCTAAAATTCCATATGCTTCCCCACACTTGCATGTTTGCATCGGCTAACTAAAACTAAAAAGACAAAACAAAAACTAAAAAAATAAGAAAACTTACTTTCGTAGGAATCATGGTTGCATTTAGCATATGCAAAAAGCCTTTTAAACCCTTGATAGGCCCGAGTGGACGAGTGAAGTCTCGTAAGGGTTTCTAATGAATACAACCACAAAGTTCCAAACAACAAATATCATAAAAAATTAAAAATTACAAACATCTCAGGTTGCCTCCCAAGTAGCGCTAAGTTTTAGGTCTTTAGCCAGACCATACCTGTCACCACTCATGGTGGTCGAAAGGGTGATGCTTTCCTTCTGAGAATTCTATAACTATTTGCTTTTGTTGATCTAGTGGGTTCCTAACATCATCCAAACATGGACCAAACATCATTGTCTTAACTCGAGCATTTTTAGGATCAGGTGGATCACTAACTTTTTTCTTCCATTTTGGCTTCTCGTGCTTTATCTCCATCTTCATTACTAGCTCTTTATTTTCTTTTGAATCCACAAACTCTTTCAAGTCCACCTGGTTATCCCTATCATACTTAAAACCATTATCAAAAGTTATGGGCTCGCTTACATGTGAGATGTAGGGAGGGACACACATGTTAGTCACATTTTCATCAAAAAGTTATCATTAACAAAATAAATGATCGACTTGGAAAACTCATCAAAATGTAATTTACGGGTTTCATATGTCATATCAATTGTTTCATCCCGACAGTTGATTTGAGCATTGACAGTTGCAAAAAATGGTCGACCTAAAATAACCTTTTGTTGCTCGTTTGTTCTCACTGGTGCATAGTCAAGCACCATAAAGTCCATCAGGTAGTTGAAATCTCCCAACTTGATTCTCACATCTTTTACAATCCCCCGAGGACGTTTGCAGGTCAAGTCAGCTAACACCACGATGGTGTCAACCTCCTGTAAAGGGCCGAACTCATATTGATCATATAACGCACCTGGCATGATACTAACACCTGCTCCATAATCCAAGAGGGCCCTTTTTATCTTGAACTTCCCCACTTTTATTAGAATGACGGGTGCTCCCGGGTCACTCTCTTCTACTGCATCGACTTCATTTTCCTTACTTACAACCTGTTTTGAAAAAGAAGTAAAGTCGTCAGTGAAAATTTCAGAAGGGAAGGGTACTAACCAAATTAATGTGGACATTTTTCATGTTCTTTATAGTTGTCCCTTGATGTTGTGGATTCATGATCGTATCACTTGGTAGCTTCCCTAGATCTTTCCTAAGAGCTGCCACTTCTTCTGCTAGCTGACCAACTTGCTTGCTCAAAGCCTCATGACTCTTGTCTCGAACCTCATTAGATTTCTTCATCTCTTTTAAAAAATCCAAGAGCTCTCTGTTTGTTGGTTCTGCGTTTGTTCCTGATATGCCTTGGTTTTGATTGCTTTGATAATTCCTTTAGCCAGTCCCATTGTAATTCCCCTGATTGTATTTTCCATTCTGACCATTTGACCTATTCGGATATTATGGATGAAAGCTACCTTGAAAGTTTGGGTCTGGTTGTCTGGGTTACCATATCTGAGGTTTGGGTGATTCCTCAAACAGGGGTGATAGGTGTTATTGTTGGTGTCGTTGTATGGTCGCCTATCACGCTGTGCATAATTCACCTCTTCTAACCCCTCATCAAACTCTGGACAATCTCTAGCAGTATGTGTCACACCCCCGCTGATAGCGGAAACACGAGGACGTGAGCTAGACGGGATCGTCATAACACATGGTATACGATAGAGTAGCAATATAAATATGATGACAAGCGTGTCATGACGACACCCGAACACAAAGGGAGACTTGTGTCGTGTTCAGTCAATGATCACGACAGCATAGCCGCAAGCCACAACATACAATGATCACATAAGCATTAATGATAACTTGCAATGTAAATTCGCACAACCCGGGAACAAGTATACAATGTACAACTTAAGCAACCAAGATAATCCAAGAATCATTGTTTAACAAAAATGCTTAATCCACCAAAAATGCATCCTAGGGTCTCCTCTAAAAGGTAGCACTCCTAGAACTTCAATTACCTTGATCACCTGAAAAGAGATGCTCAAAACGGTCAACATAATTGTTGGTGAGCTTCGCAGGTTTTAAGTAATAAAATATG
>BJCO01549327.1:0-12652 GCA_018326465.1 Flaveria floridana
TAGTTTTTGTTTAACGTTGGTGACCTAATAATAATTAATAATGTTAATTTAATAATAATCTAGTTGATTACATGATTATTGTGTTATGCTTATGTGTTTACGCGATTTAAATGTTAACGGTAAATTTTATCGCGTAACGTGGAAACGCGTGTGTTAATTCGTATGTTGTGTGTTTTTATAAAGATAAAATATATAATTGTTATTATTAGTTTATATAGTTATTAAGTGGTTAAAAACACTTTTAAAAAGGGGTTTAAATCTTACTTTTTATAAAAATATAAAAACATAAGGATTAAAGGGTAATTAGTGAAAATAATTAAACAAAATAACCCTAAACCCCTCCCCCACACCCCTTGCGGCCGTAACCCCCATTCCACACCTCCTCCACTTCGAAATTCAGCCAAGAACACACACATACAATTCGATTTTGGGCGATTCAAGTGATTGCAAGGTGTTCTACAAGTCCAATTGTTGATTTCTACTCATCTAAAGGTTAGTCCTATATGTTTTGCGAATTTTGGTGTTCTTGAGGAACCCAAATCCGAAATTGATGATGATAATATGAAATTGATAGTGATTCCATGTTAGTATTGTTGTATTGGTGCTAGATTAGGTGTCAATTTCATGTTTTACAATGGATTTTGATGTTCTAGTCATATTAGTCAAACTAGAAACTTGATTTGGGGAAAATTCATGATTGATCAAATTGATGTTGTTTGATGATTCTATGATGTTAGTTTGATTAGATCAATGCTAGAATACATGAATCTTGAAAGAAATTGATGAATTGGGAGCTTTGTTCATGGGTTACTAATAATAGTAACTTTATTTTGCATGTAATATAGAATTGCTAATGTAATGATGATATGGATGTGTTTATGATGTTGATTGGGTGCTAGATTGGTGATATGAATGCTAGAAATCTTAGAATAAATGTTGTTGTTCATATCTTGCCAAAAGTAGAAACTTTATCTATGATTATTGTTGAATTATGATAGTTGGAAGTTGTTGGTCATGTTTAGGTGTTGGTATGAACTAGAAATGGTATGTTATTGATGAAAAATGCATACATTGGATGTTTAGTAGATTTTGGGATGTACTTTCCCAAAAGGGAAACTTTATTTTGGATAAACCTTGGATATTGGGAATTGGACATGTTCATGGCATTAGGATCATGCTAGAATGCTTATTGTGGACGCCTAACGTGATAGAACTTGTTAATTAGGTTGTATGGAATGTTTATTTGGTTATGTGTGGTTTATGCACTTTGATGATCATGTATGGTATTAAATGTTGATTAATAACTAGGACATCATGTTTGGGACTGGAAATCAATCATCTTGATATATGTTGTATGTAATGGACATGTTGAATGTGTTGTGGTTAGTATGGATGATTAATTGGTAAATTATCTGTTTTGACCCGTATATGCTAATTCATGGTTATAGGTCACATGAGTAGGTTATGCATGGTTTGACCTTTATATGATACACTAGTGGGGTTATGGATACACTGAGCATGCTAGATGTTAAGGACTTACATAGCTTGTATGATATTTGCATTGTATGGTGATCTAAGCAATTCATTGGAATGTTAACCATGTATGATATATGCTCATGTCTGTTTAAATGGTTTACAACACATAATGTCACCAACAGGTCAAACGGGTCAACTAGGTCACATGTATGTTATCTTTATAAAACCTTGAGTTCTTTGATTGTAAAGCACTTAGAGTTTCCTTGGGATTTCTGTGTACATGTACTTATGTACTTGTGTATTCTAGGTAACCTTTGAAGGTTGTCTTTCCAGTTGTTCTTGTCAAGTTAAGCCTTAGAAATCTATCATGCGTATCAGGTGAGTTCATGCCCCGCTATTTACTTAACTTCTTTTGGGGGAGATAGCATACTGGTAACTTTACTAATGCTTTATATATTTAAGATGTGTATAATATTAATATAGTGTTGTTTACCATGATAAAGTCCTCAAACTTTCGAATTATTAATATTGAATAGAAGGGAAATTTGGGCACTACTACTAGGTCTAACGAGCCCCACCTATGTGACTTGAGGTCAACCGGGTGCAATTTGTCCTATGAACATTTGTCACGACATGGTAAGCCGTGGCAGGAGGCAAAAAACTATCACAGTCAGCTTCAATTACGAAATCACTATGAGTTAATATTTGTTGTTAATAGACTAGCTATCTGTTACAATACACGTGCTTATATATGTCACAATTATTAAACTGTTATGTTTAAACGCAAACTCTTGAACTCACCAACCATTGTGTCGACATTTTAGTATGCTATTCTCAGGTCGATAATCCAGCTTGCCAATAGGAGCACTGCACGGGTCGAGCATGCCTTTTGAAACTTATACTATAAACGCATTTACTTGTCTTCACAATTTGGGTTATAAACAATTGGTTGGCGCATGTTTTGCCATATTATACATTTTTATATTTTGGGTTTGCTTTATCTACAATACGCTTCCGCATGGTTTTAAAGTTTGAATTTTGGTTTGTTTTATTTAAAAGTTAGCATATAGAGTCGTTCTGAGTAACTATTGACTGTGATCCTGGTTTGTTCACACGCCTCGTGGTAAAACTCCGCACGTGGATTTTGAGGGTGTGACATAAAAGTTCCCGCGGAAGCTTTATACTCTGCACAAAACCAAATCTTTGGAAGCCAAGGACAAAATCTTCCAAATCCAAGGATGAGTCTTCCATAGCTTCAAAGACAATGTCTTCTGAAGCTAAATGAAGTGAAGACTAATTTCTTCCGAAGACCTAGAAGAACATGCTTCTCTCTGATGTACTTTTACATAAAGCTGACTAACTTTCCACTGTAACTTTAAAGACTCATCAACTTGCATAAGTTGGTGAAAAGGTCCATGATTTTGTAACTGTACATTAGGGTCTTTTCTATAACTTTCTACTTTATGTACTTTTATCCTTTTTTGTATTATATTAGGATGTGAGCTCTGGCATGTCATAGTCACTAGTCAAAAGGCAATCTGCCTTTTGACTCTACCTTAATTTTGTTGTCTTTCAATGTTCTAACTGCCTTTCCAAGTATTGTCGGTTGTAGGACGTAGTATAAAGTATCTCAATGTCTTATAACTTATCTTCATGCATTGTAACTCTAGTAAGAGAACTTTAGATTAATATACATCATCCTTGAAAACCTTATATTTATTGTTCTTAAGTTATGTCTCTTTACTTACTTGTGTTCTTTACATCCTACTCTTAAACCAAGGTTACCTATTTGATCTGTTAAATGCTCTAATACTCTCTCATTGTGAGACTGATTGTATGACCATCCCTTAACCGGTCCTGCAATTGGTATCAGAGCTTTCCAGGATCTTGATTGTAAGATCTCACCATCTTAAATCTCCTCCGTTCACACAAAACACTTAACATCTCAAATGGCAGCGTCCAAGGCTGATATGGAAACCGGTACCATGGTAAATCCCAACTGATCACTCCTAGTGATTTTGATACTTGGTGCCTCAGAATGGAAGGCTTCATCAAGTCACAAGACAACAGGATGTAGGAGTCTGTTACTGAAGGACCATACATTCCATGCACCTCTTCAGCTGCTGGTAGAGGTGGCATGATTCCAAAGGAGGTGGCTGACTATTTTGAAGAAGATAGAAAAACAATAGATATAGATCAGAAAGCCATGACTGCCCTCCAAACTGCTCTTCCAAATGCCATCTATAGAGGCTTTAAGAAGTGCAAAACTGCCAAGCAGCTCTAGGATGCACTGAAGCTGATGTATGAAGTTCTTCTGATGCAAAAGATAACAAGAAGGACCTTCTAAAGCAGTAGTTTGAGAACTTCACCTTCAAAGCAAGTGAAACCATGACTCAACAATACTTCATGTATGTTAAGATTGTGGACACTCTGATGGATTTTGGACTGAAACTGGAGAATAGGGATATTGTTAGAAAGTTCATGTCCTCTCTTCCTAGAAAATGGACACACTATTGTGTGGTCATTAAGAGGACTGAAAATCTCAAGATCCTCACTCTCACTGAGTTGTATGACATACTCTGTGGTTACCAGATGGATATGAACATGCAAAATCCATCTAGCAACTCTAACAATCAATAGAGTTCTGCAATTTATGTGGTTGAAACGAATTGTAAAGAACCACAGCACCATTTCATCTCTTACCCTGATAACTCACCCAAGGGTCCTTTCATCACCTTCCCTAAGACAATAAAGGAGAGCTATATCTAAGGAAGCCCATTTCAAGAGACAAGCTCATCACATGCCTTTATGTCACATGAAGACTTGGACTGTATCCATCCAGATGACCTAGAATACATGGAGATAAATCAATATATGGCTCTTCTCACTCACAGGGCTAAGAAGTTCTATAAGAGAACAGGGAGAAAGTTTCCTAGCAATATATCCAGTGGAAAGTTTAGGCTGGATAAAAGCAAGGTGAAGTGTTACAACTGTAACCAAATAGGACACTTTGCTAGGGAGTGAAGGCACCCAGGACAAGTGGTGGCCAAGCACAACCCAAGCCAAACTACACTGAGGGAGCTTCACATACTGAGAAGCCCAAGCAACAAGCTACAGTTGTTGTTGAAGAATAAGGCTTTGATTAGAGTTTCCAAGTAGAAGATGTGTCTCCAAACCAAGCATTAATGGTAAATCTGGATGAAGCCAAGGTATTGGCACATCTTTGTACCCTAGAATGTATTGCTAAAGTAAATAGATACTGGTTCTATAACTTAGAGATGAGATCTGATCTTGAGTCTTTGAACATTTTAAAATCTGATTTCAAAAGAGCTGAAAATGAGTATAAGTTAAAAATAGAAAACTTAAAGAAAACCATTTTAACTCTTAAACATGAGCATACAAACTACAGGACTCAAATCACTGATCTTATCACTAAGTTAACTGAGTGCCAGGCAGAGCTAGTGATCAGCAAAGCCAAGGCAGAGAAGCATGTTCTTGAAGAAGAGACCTTCAAGAACATCATATCCTCATCCCTGCATTCCAAAGTGTGTTCTAAGAAAAAACAGGGACTGGGATCTACTGAGATAGCTCCTCCACACACTCTACTATCTGTAAGGTCTGCAAGGTGTGCAACTAGTCAAGATGAGCCGCCATCCATAGATCCTAGTGATGAAGAGGATGAAGAGGAGGTAGTGAAGGATGGGTCTGAGAAGAGTGAGGAAGATCATCCTAACAAGGGTCACTACACTCCTGAGGGGAGGAAGAAGTCAGGGATGACTAAGTCAAAGAGGAAGTACTTGATACAAGCAGTAAAGAGGAGATCAAAGAAAGCTCAGGAGATCAAGGCCATCATCAACTCCATGCATAAACAAGGTTTTATCTCTGTAGGTTTTAAAGTGGTAAAGGTTGAGGACACAACTTTGAACTCTAGTACTAAGAGTTCAAGTACATGTTCAACTCATCCCTATGAAGGAATGAAGGCCGATCAGCTATGTAACTGCTACACAGCATGAACCATCCATCTCCAAAGGCAAGCTTCACCTTAGGAGGCTTGCCACAACATCTGCAAAGATGGGGATGGAGATGGAAAGTGATCAAACTCAGTCTTCCATTCACAAGAAGACTCTCAGAAGATAGTAAATTGAGTGCATTATGTGTGGCAGTACTTCTCATCTTGCAAAGGATTGCATCTACAATCCCAAAAGTACTGTCAATATAACGAGAAGAAAACTTCTGAGAGGAACAAGAATAAGAAAGCTTTGGAAGAAATCTGTGTTTCTTTTAGAAGCTCCAAAATGAAAATAAAGACAAGTGAAAAATTGCCTTCGGATGAAAATTTAGACTCGGAAGAAAGGAATGCTTCTGAAGCACTGAAGATTGCTGCAGTAAAAGCAAGATCTTCCGAAGGGTCTGTTTCCAAAACTTCCGAAGTTGTAAAAACTTCTAAAGCTTTGAGGGTCAAGTCTAATCTTCCAAAGATGGTGTAGAAGATAAAGGAAGGCCATGTGACTGAAAATTCTTCACTTACAACAGAAAGTGATTCCTATAGTCTCAGTATAGGATCAATTACTGGTGCATTCAGTTCATTTTGAAGAGCCCAAGTCTAATGAGGCTTGGGTTTCCAAATGTAACTAATTCTTTTTTTATTATGCAGTAACAGCTAAACACCAAAAGAATGTATGGATCATTAATAATGGTTGTTCTAGACATATAATAGGCAATGGCTCTTTGCTTCAGAACTTTGAGAAAATTGATGGAGGGCCAGTTGCTTTTGGAGGAGATGCTGGTGGTTACATTACAGGAAGGGGCAGGGTCACAAATGGTAAGCTCAGCATTGAGAATGATCACTAGGTAACATATCAACGAAAGATCCTGACCTAATATTTTAGCTGAGAACACCAAGACAGACTACATCTTCAGCTCCAGTGGTAACTAACCCTGCGAATGAACTTCCTATCAGCACAACAATAACAAATCAAGCTGATATATCTAAAGTGCCTGAAAATTCCAACTCAGAGGCACAAAACACAAATGCAGGAACTTTAAATGTAGGAACTTCTTGATGTTGATAACCACTCCATCCAAGGATTTCAAGGTTTACCAACTTGACGTCAAGTGTGTATTTTTATATGGGGTGATTGATGAAGAGGTGTATGTCAAACAACTATCTGGCTTTGCAGACCTAGATCAACCTAATTATTTTACAAGCTTGATAAAGCTATTTATGGGTTGTACCAAGCTCCAAAGTAGTATAAGACACTATCTCAGTATCACTGTCAACATGGATACAAGAGGGGTACTATAGATGGAACTCTATTCATCAAAGGAACTAGGAATGACTTGATGTTGGTTCAAGTATATGTAGATGACATTATCTTTAGGTCAACTAATCCAAAGCTTTGTAAAGACTTTAAGAAGCTGATGAAGAATAGATTTGAAATGAGTCAAATGGGATAACTAAATTTCTTTCTAGGAATTCAAGTGAAGCAAGTTGAAAATGGCATCTTCATAAGTCAGTCAAAGTATGTACAAGACATACTTACGAGAATCAACATGACTGAATGTAAGATTGCAAAGACACCTATAGCAAGAAATCACTCCCTTGGACCTGATCTTGAGGGGGAGTGTGTAGATGAACATCTTTACAGGGTAATGATTGGGTCTCTTATATATCTTACAGCTAGCAGGACTGATATTATGTTTGTTACATGTATATGTGCAAGATATCAATCCAACCCCAAGATGTCACACCTGGTTGGTGTTAAAAGAATAGTTAGATATCTCAAAGGTGCTCCTAAGCTAGGCCTTAGGCATCTAAAGAATTTTGACTTCAATCTGTATGCTTATATAGATAGTGACTATAGTGGCTGCAACATGACTGCAAAGTCCACATCTGGGGGATGTTAACTCCTTGGTGGAAGAATAGTCTTATGGCAATACAAGAAACAATGTTGTGTATCTGCATCAACTGTTGAAGCTGAATACATTATTGTTGTAAGCTGTTATGCTTAAGTACTTTGGATTCAGAATCAGATGCTGGACTATGGATATAACTTCAAAGAGACTGCAATCAACATAGACAACAACAGTGTTATCTCTATCACAGAGAGTCATGTGCAACACCAAGGACAAAGCACATCAACATCAGGTATCATCTAATTGGAGATAATCATGAAAAGGGATTGATAAAACTAATCAAAGTTGACACAAATGAACAATATGTTGATCTATTCACAAAAACTTTTGATGAATAGAGATATAAAAATTCTTATATCATCTATTAGGATGATTAACCTTGAATAGATTTTCTTAAAACTTAATCTATATTATTTCTAAAAGTAAGTATGTGTCCTAATTTATCACCTACATAAGCCCAGTTTATATAGAAATATTCTTCAAAAAATGATATCCCGTAGCATTTTGAAAAATCATCAAGTGTATTTTTCTTTCGGAAGATATTAACATTGCCTTTGGAAGAATTTTAAGTCTTCAAAACACATAACTGCTTAAAGGAGATTTACCTTCGGAAGAAATTTCATATTTCTTCCGAAGCCAAAATATGCTTTTAAGTGCTTATGTGTATTTCAAGAACAAATTTCTTCCAACAGCAATTTCTTCTGAAACCAAATACTCTTCAGACTAGAATTTTCTTAAGTAAATTTTCTTCTGAAGCCATTTTTCACTAAGCTTAGGAATATCTTCCGAAGTCCAAATTGGCTTTGGAAGATTTTCACAGATCTTCCAAAGACAAATTAACTTTGGAAGAATCTCAACTTCGAAGAAAACTATCTTTTTCGGCAATTTATCAGAGGTGGGACTAACATTCAGACTTCATAGTTTATCCTTTTGCATTAACTTTATCTCAAGTCCATTTCATATAAATATACCAAATGGTCCCCCCCCCCCCGTTTTCACTTTCTTCCTCATCTGCAACCTTTCTAAACCTAAAATCCCACTCACCGCCTTTGTTCATATATTTCTTCATTTCAAAGCTACCATAAATGGCGACCTTAACCGTAGAAACCAACCAAATTTCTCCATGCAGCTTCACGGGAAACACAATCAGGTTGCTTTATTAAACTCTGAGAAAGATCCAAGTTTCTCAAAGGTTTGTTGCTTTCTTTCTCTCTCAAACTACTTCACCTCCCTTAACATTGATCCTCCACTTTATGAGGATCATCTTTTGGATTTTTGGAGGACCTGCTTAGTGGCCACCATAGATGGGGAGAAGGCACTGTCTGCTACAGTCCAGGGGAGGACATTGTTCATCACTCCAGCCTCTATTAACTCACACTTACAGCTGGATGATAAAGAAGGTGAAGTGTCCTTTCTAAAATTTGTTGTTAATCATTCTTTTGAGTAGATGGGCTATGAAGGGGACTTCTCAGTTAGAACCTTCAAGAAGGGAAAGGTTTCATCTTAATGAAAATACCTCCTACATGTTATTATTAACAGTTTGTCTAATAAACATGGAGGATGGGACCAAATTCCAGAGGATCCCTCCTTCATAGTTCATGGAATGGTTCATGGGGTCAAGTTCAGGTATTCTCAATTTGTATATACTAATTTGCTTGCAAACTTAGACTCATTAGACTATTACATGTTTCCTAAATATGTCCAGCACATTCTCAATTATGAACTGGGCTACAGTTGAGGGGAACAGGTAATATTCTTAAATTGGGATAGATGAAGCTTGGCATCTTCAAAATAATAAGAAAGCCTACTGTGGGCTTCTTAGGGCTAGAAATAGCCCTGGTCCTAAAAATGTCAGAGCTTATTGCTCAAGGTGATAACCTAGCAGCACCAGCTAGTGTTGAACCCACACCTTCCATTTCAACACCACCCACACAGCCACAAACAACCCTCAGCTACCAAAGAAGATCCAAACAAACCCCTGCTCAGGTTATTCAACCTGTACAGGCCCCCATATCATCACCCAAACAGGAAGAAGTGGACATTGGAGCTCCCACTTCTCCTGAGGAGCAAACCACTCCCAGCTCACCAAGAATCAGCCATGAGGTTCCTTATGCGCAGGCGGATGAGGTCATGACCCAACAAGCCTTAATCCTTCACTCAGAGTCTGAACACTCTAGTAAACAACCTTTATGGGAAAGTTACCATCCTTAGCCTTTAGACTTAAATCAACCCATGCCCACACTAGAATTCTATGATGATGAAGATAATGAAGATATAGCACTCGGTGAGTACTATGAGTCTCTCTTCTCCTTCCCTGCTTAAAGTGATATGAGTACTCCAGTGTCCCCTATATCTACCCCACATCATCAAACCCCAACTGAGGTTGATCCTCCTGAACCTGTTCAGGAGATCCATATGGAAGAGAGTCTCACTTATAAAAGTGATTACATCACTAAGACCTCAACCATGGCAACCCAGCCTATTGACACTTCAACTGAAGCTGTCAGTGAGTAGGGGAAAACCAGCAGCCAAGAACAACAAGTTGGTGATGAGGAAGAAGAATTAGGTCCAATTACCTCATCCCCCATTGATTCTTCTACTGAAGATGAGGGGAATCTCAGACTAAAGGTGCAAAAACTGTCTAAAACATGCACCTATTTTGTCTCCAAGGTTAGTCACTTGGAATCTCAAGTGACTACCTTGTAAAAAATGGTTAATGATCAATAACTTGAGATTTCTGATCTCAAGGAACAACTAGTTAGGAGACCCTTCAAGAGGATTCAACCAGGAACATAAGAACCTAAGGATGTAATTGACTTAACCTCCAGCTCACCTATACAAGTGGGTGATGCTACCAAAAAGTGGAAGGAAGTTGTTACAATCATAGAACTTGGGATTCCTTCTCAGAGTATGGACATTAAGGACTCACTAACCTCACTTGCAATTGTCCAGACATGATAACCTCCTCAAATTCACACTGATGTAGACTCACTTATCCAGAGCCTATTTGAGGAGGGTATACCAAGGGCAATGTCATACCTATCTTTGAGAGTTGCAAATGAAATACATGGGTGGAGGTATGATACTGAAAGAAGAGCCCTCATACTGCATAGAGTTCAAGGACAGCAAGAGGTCTTCAATTTTCAGACCTTGAACTACTATGAAAGCCTTTCTCTAGTCAGTATGCCACTTGTCAACCAAAGTCTTAATAGGCAATCTGACATACTGGCTGAGAGAATTCAAGTTAGGATTATGGAAGAACTCAGACATAGAATAAGACAATTGCAAGCAGGCAATGTCATTAGTTAATTGGATGTTAAGGTGGACCCTAAGATTAGGTTCAAAGGGGAAACCTTGATTGAAGGCCCAGTGACTAAACCTGTGAGCATTGTCACAGAGTCAAGCACTTCAACAACGTCATGTACCCTCAGTGAGGCACCAATTGGTGAAGGTGCTTTATAAACTCTCTCTAGCCAGAGCCTAATACTAAATCAGGCAATGAAGGCCAAAGCTCTCTCCATTCTGAGTCACCAAGGCCTGTGAGTGACAAAGGGAAAAGGAAACTGAATCCTAAGGAGATTGAAGAGGAGGAAAGAGAGAGGAAGGGGAAGCTAAGGGGAGAGAGTTCAGTTGGTTCCTCATGCTTCATGGAAGCTGCAATCAGGATAGCCCCTAGGGTACACACTCAAAATGATGAGTTGAGGGCTGGCAGATTGAACTATCTGAGAACCAGGAACTATAACATTGATGAACTCGTCTCTCTTCCCTTAGAAGAGTTAAATGAACTGGTAGACTTAGAGCAGACTAAAGAGAGAAATGAGGCAGAGGATGTAGAGTTGCTCCTGAGATTCAAAGAAGAAAGAAAACCAAAGAGACTATATAAGAATGCTCCTCCTCTCTCCCCAGTTCATGAAATCCCTAAAAGAGAGACTGTGGTAGCTGAACCACCTCAGGTAGACAAAGAAGGTGATAGACAAATCATGATAAACTACTTGAGTGCCACAGGTCTCTACCAGGCATCTACACTTCTTCCCCTCTCTTATGAATACATTGAATTTGAGTGTCACACCCTCAAAATCCACGTGCAGAGTTTTACCGCGAGGCGTGTGAACAAACCAGGATCACAATCAATAGTTACTCAGAACAACTCTACATGCCATGTTTAAACAAAACAAACCAGAGTTCAAAATTTAAAACCATGCAGAAGCGTTTTGTAAAATAAGACAAACCCAAAGTATATAAATGCATAATATGGAAAAAAAGGCGCCATCCAAGTATTTAAAAACCCAAAATGTAAAGACAAGCAAATGTGTTTATAGTTTAAATCTTAGAATGCATACTCGACCCGTGCTGTGCTCCTATTGACAAGCTGAGTTATCGACCTGAGAATAGCATACTAAAGTGTCAACACAATGGTTGGTGAGTTCAAGAGTTTGCGTTTAAACATAAATAGTTTAACAATTGTGATACATATAAGCAGTGTATTTTAACAGATAGCTAGTCAATTAACAATAAATATTAATTCATAGTGATTTCGCAATTGAAGCTGACTATGATAGTTTTTGCCTCCTGCCACGACTTACCATGTCATGAAAAATGTTCATAGGACAAATTGCACCCGGTTGACCTCGAGTCACACAGGTGGGGCTCGTCAGACCTAGTAGTACTACCCAAGTTTCCCCGCTATTCAATATTAACAATTCGAAAGTGTGAGGACTTTTCCATGGTAAACAGCACTATATTAATATTATACACAAATTAAATACAATAAGCGTTTGTGAAATTACCAGTATGCTATCTCCCCTAAAAGATATTAAATAAATAGTGGGGCCTGAACTCACCTGATACGCGTGATAGATATCTAAGGCTTAACTTGACAAGAACAAGTGGGAAGACAACCTTCAAAGGTTACCTAGAACACACAAGTACATGAGTACGTGTAAACAGAAATCCCAAGGAAACCCTAAGTGCTCTACAACAAAGAACTCAAGGTTTTATAAAGACAACATACATGTGACCTAGTTGACCCGTTTGACCCGTTGGTGACATTATGTGTTGTAAACCATTTAAACAACATAATCATACATCATGCATGGTTAACATTCCAATGGATCACATATGGTGCTACATTCTCAATGCATTTCTTAGATCATCAAACTATGTAAATATCATACAAGTTATGTAAGTCCATAACAACTAGCATGCTCAGTGTATCCATAACACAACTAGTGCATCATATAAAGGTCAAATCATGCATAAC
>BJCO01549329.1:0-15695 GCA_018326465.1 Flaveria floridana
AACGTGTGACTTTAAAGAATAGAATTGAATTTTAAATTGCCCGCCCAATTCACTTGCCCGGGCATAGAACCTTTGAGGAAGAAGCAAAGGATCATTTCTCTTTTCATGCTAGGTAGGGTGTTGGGGAATAAAAGAAGAAGTGAGGACCTTCTTGTTCCAGAAGGAAGAAGATCAATGGTGTTGTGGTGGTTGTTTTTACATGAAAGCTTCATCTAGCGTTTTTTTGTGATCGATGCTTGATTGGCTTGTAACATATGCAAAAGATGATGTACATCTTTTAATTTGGGTGAAAAGACAATACTTCCCTTCTCATGCTTATTAAGATAGTATAAATTTATATCGTTTGTTGTAATGAAACCCGTATATAATACATAAGCCCGTAACCTAGTGTTAAATAAAGATAGAAATGTAAAAAGTCATGATATAAAAACGAAAATAACGGACCCATAAAGAACATATTATTCAATGCACAAATATTGATTTAATGAATGGTTTGAATTCAAGCATGCTAGGGCCCATGTGAACATAGGCTATAGTTATAGCCGTTAAACATCCCTTTATTAGCATCACCCTTTATTATCCATTTATTTCATTTTGGCCCCTCCTTTATTCTTTTCTAAAAAAACAAACCCTAACCCAAATTCAAATAGTTCAAAGCGGCATAACGTCTACACCCAATTTCAAATTTCATCATTACACAAAGTCAAACACTTCACCATAATATATGGATTCTTAATGTCTGTGTGTTCATCAACATCTGTTCATCCAATCGAGCTAAAATCCATGAAATACAACACTGATTGTTGATAGTTATTGGAACAATTTCAGGAGTTGGTCGTGGATTCGGAATTATCTTCCTCACATCGTCTTTCAGGTATGAATCTGAAGTTTTTCGTTTGAATTGTTGTTGAGTTTTGTTTGAATTTGTTGTTTTGTTTCGATTTGAATCAGAATGTTGAGAGATTTCAAGATCATGCGTCGGAATTCTGGTAAAAGCGCTGGTGTAGACGAACCTGAAAATGTGCCTGTGAATGTGAAGTTACATGAGGCATCTGTGTCGCAGATGAGTTCGGATTCTTCGTGTAGGCCGCCGTTGAATACGATTCAAGAAGCCGTGCAAAACCCTAACAAGCGTGGTGAGGAATTAGGGTTCAAGGTCACTAAAGTTGATAGAACACCTACTAAGGTGGATGGTGGTAGGCATTTGGAATCAGGGATGCCGATGAGAACTCCGGAGAAACAAGGGAGTTTGGCTAGGAATAGATATGGGTGGGGTTCAGATTCAAGGAATAATGTGAATTTGAATGTGAATACTCCTAGGTCTTGTAGAACAGTTGGGAGAGCTGTAAGTTCGGGTTATTCTGAGGGTAATTCGACGCAGAATACACCTACGAAGAGTGTAAATAAGCCTCCGAATCCGGGGCTGCTTCATGGAGGTAGTGCAAAGCCTCCTGCCGGTGGAAGTGTTCGCAGCTATGGAAGCATTGCAGCTTTATCTAGAGGATCTCCAAGCACTCACACTGCTGTAAATACAGTTGAGGTACCACATATTGACCTCAAAGAAGATCCATCATTCTGGATGGATCATAATGTACAAGTAAGTTCCCTTTTTAACATAATAACATTTGTACTAATTCCACAATTTTTTGGTGTGCAAAGGATTTAGCTCATGGGATTTGCCTTTTATCTTAGGTTTTGATACGAATTCGTCCACTCAACAACATGGAGATTAGTACCCATGGCTATAACAGGTGCTTAAAACAAGAAAGTGCACAATCTGTGACCTTTGTAGGGCATCCAGAGTCAAGATTTACATTTGACCACGTTGCATGTGAAACTATTGACCAGGTACTATGAAAGAGCAATGCCTGGTTTTTTTTGTACATTGGCATGGTTTTTCAACTGCAATATGCATACCTAAGGTCATGAATCATAAATTTGTGCAGGAAACACTTTTTAGGATGGCAGGTCTACCAATGGTAGAGAATTGCTTGTCGGGTTATAATAGTTGTATCTTTGCATATGGGCAGGTAATTTGATATGCATTGGTTATAATTAGATAATGATATGTCATAAAACTTGAAGCCTGGAAATTGATATAACTCTGTACATGCGTTCTAAATTACTTGTTTACTTGTGTAGACGGGAAGCGGAAAGACACACACAATGCTTGGTGAAATAAATGAGCTTGAAGTAAAACCTAGTCCATATCGAGGAATGACTCCACGGATGTTTGAGTTCCTATTTGCTAGAATAATTGCGGTAATTCTGCCATATTATTGATATCAACACCCATTTGGTCACACTTTTAGTTCTTCGTGAGCAGTTTTACCTTAAAAAAACCACTTTTCATACATATGTACAGGAAGAGGAAAGTCGAGTAGACGAAAGATTAACATACAATTGCAAGTGTTCGTTTCTGGAAATATACAATGAGCAAATCACTGATCTCCTTGACCCTTCCTCTACAAATTTGCAAGTAAGTTTAACCCTTTAGTGACCATACAAGCATTATAATATTATGCTGCTGTTTCTTATGCTAATTTTAAATATTTTTTCAGCTACGAGAAGATGTTAAGAAGGGGGTTTATGTGGAAAATTTGACCGAAATTGAAGTTCACACCGTGGGTGATATCCTGAGGCTTCTGAGTCGGGTACTCCATATCTCTTAGTAACATGGCATTACTTTGTTATCTTTATGTTTTATCTCATCAGTGCTGTGTTTTATATAGGGGTCTGCAAATAGGAGAGTTGCTGCTACAAATATGAACAGAGAAAGCAGCCGTTCTCATTGTGTTTTCACATGTGTTATTGAAAGTAGGTGGGAGAAAGATTCAACTTCCAACCTACGATTTGCAAGGCTAAACCTCGTTGATCTAGCAGGTTCAGAAAGGTATTGCATTTTACTTTGACTAGTAATTTTTTATTACTTGTTTTTATTAGTTATTATGCCTTTTGTGATCTGGCTTATCTAATCTTCTCCCAACAGGCAAAAAACCTCAGGTGCTGAAGGTGAGCGTCTAAAGGAGGCTGCAAACATAAATAAATCGTTATCCACCTTAGGGTATGAATAACTTTGTGTCGTTTCCGCCTTTTTTTCTAGTGTTATTGAGGTGGCAAGATGGACAAATCGGGTAACAGGTCAAATCTGTTAAGTTTTTGTGCATGTCGGCCATTAGGGGCCTTTTTGTGTAAAATTCATTTGTTTTTAACGAATAACTAGTGTGTTGAATAGATTATAAATTCTGCATTATTAAATTTCTTGAGCAAAATAATTCAAGAGGTTGTATAGGTTAAAAGTACAATTAAGAAACTTTTGACCTGTTTGCTTTTTTGTTAACCTTTTTACTTACTCATTTGATGACCACTAGAGATATAGGATAAGCTAAATCGACCTGTTTATAACCAAATGGTCAAAATTGCCCCCTCTACTGTTTTGTGTTCTGATTTTGTAATCCTAAATCCACTCGTCCAGGCATGTAATTATGGTTCTAGTAGATGGTGCTAATGCAAGGACACGTCACATTCCATATAGAGACTCAAGACTGACATTTCTTCTACAGGTGAATACAGGAAACCTGTTGTGTCTATATAGGATGAAATTTGGGTTTCCTTTAATATGCTATTGCTTTTAAACTATATTCTGCAGGATTCCTTAGGTGGGAATTCGAAAACAATGATAATAGCCAATGTTAGTCCCTCTATATGGTATGTTCATATGTTTTATGTTTTTACTTGTGTTGAGACCCTTTAACGAACTTTTTTTTGTTTATTTGGTTTTAACGCCAAACCATCAACCTTTATTTTGGTCAGTTCTGCCACTGAAACGTTAAACACTCTAAAGTTTGCGCAGCGTGCAAAACTTATTCAGAACAATGTAAGCAAGTCATAATATTTGTGAAACATGACTAAATTTGTACACCTATTCATCTTAGTTTGATTACTTTCAACTTGTTTTGTCATTACAAAGGCTGTGGTAAATGAAGATGCCTCGGGAGATGTCATGGCACTTCAACACCAGATACAACTTCTAAAGGTAATTCTTTTCCCAGTTCAATAAGATTAGATAATTTTATAGTAAATAAACTGAATTTTATTTAATCAGGGGGAGCTTGCTGTTCTTAAGAGGCAGAATGTATCTAGGTCTCTAACATTTGTTCCAAAAGTCAATGAAGAGACCAGACAAGAGCTCGAAAATGATTCTGATAACATGCTTGGACACGAAAACAAAGTCCTGAGGGTTTCCTCTAAACAGGTTTTTTTTATGATGTATTTTTTTATTCAACTAGATACTAGAATCTTGTCACTTCCTGTATGTTTAGCGCATTTCAAACATAAAAACTTGGTGGGAAAAAAAAGAGGATTTGATTTTCCGTCCAATTACTTGAATGATAAGAAAAAGAATTTGGAATACAAAGTGTAGAGCAAATGAAAAGTTGTAAATGAATTGAATCTGTATAGACTTTTGTATATAGGTGTAGTGCTTTACATTTACTTTTATGTTCCTCAGCTAAAATCTATAGAGACTTCTTTGACTGGAGCACTGAGGAGAGAGCAAATGTCAGAAACTGCTATTAAACAGCTTGAAGCAGAAATAGAACAGTTAAACCGCCTGGTAATTTTTTTCCCTTTTATGTATTATCATTGAATTTGGACTATATAAATTTAGTGTATGTGTGTGTATTATTATTTCAAATGAAATTTGCTTACAGATTCGTCAAAGGGAGGAGGAAAATAAATGCACAAAGATGATGCTGAAGTTTAGAGAAGATAAAATTCAAAGGATGGAGTCTCTTCTTGCTGAATCAATGCCTACCGACTCATACTTGCTAGAAGAGAATAACATGCTTACTGAGGAAATTCAGGCGCTTCGTTCAAAAGTTGATAGGAATCCAGAAGTTACTCGATTTGCTTTAGAAAACATTAGGCTTCTTGAACAACTTAGAAGGTAAATATAACATAGAACAAAAATTTTACAATTATTGAACAAAATTTAATTATTGTACTTGTTCATTAAGGTTTGTCCAAATTATATGAAAAAAGTTGATTTTATTCTCCTTTACTTGTTGCATTTGTTTATTAGATTTCAAGATTTTTATGAAGAAGGGGAGAGAGAGCTGTTGTTAACTGAAGTATCTGAACTTAGGAATCAGGTACTGGTGTATTTTATTTCAAAACACTTGATTTTGTATTAAATTCTTATTAACTAAAATTCTTTTTGCAGTTGGTTCTTGCTCTTGATGAGAACTCCAAGCAAGATGATCACACCCAAAAGGTAAGATATGGATTTTTTTTATATTAATCTAACATCTTTAGACACTCATATATTATTTGATAATGGCTACAGGAAGCTGCACTTGACACTAAAGAAAACACTTCTCTTCAACTGGAGGTTGCACTGTCTTTTCTTGATTAGGTTATCAAAGCTTATCATCTGTCTAAAGTTAACTGTTATTTGATTTCAGTTGGAAAGGAGCCATGAGGAGCTGGAGAAATGCAGGAACAACCTAAATTCTTGCTTAGAGAAAAATGCAAAACTCTGCAGGGAAATTGAGGATTTAAATGCTTTACTAGAAACAACATCTACAGTGCATGAACATGTTGGTGGCATTGACGTCAAAAAGGTAATTCTAGTTATAATAAGAAACAATTATCGTATATGAACAAGATAACTTGTGATATACATTTATAGCATAGGATCCATTTTGACATGTAGGTTTGGTAAGTATATAATGCCCTCTTCAGGAGCCCATTTTGATAGCTTCTTCTGTAGGTGATTGCATACGATCCAAAAGGCACCGGAAGCTCAGCTCATAAAGTTCAGGCTCAACTCGAGTCTAATACTCAAGCCTTAGCTTGTCTATAGCAGGCTTATACAGACTCAAGCTTTGGCCTGGCTTCTTTAGGCTTGGTTCATTTGAGTGTGTATAGCTAAATAACAACCTCATTCAATTTATTTAAGCTTAAACGTTCTTTAATTAGTTGAAAGTCCTTAAGAGAAGTATGTCGTAATGAAGTAAGGATCTCATGTTAGATAGTAGTAATGTAGGCACAAGTGTATTTCATATACAAAATAACAACCTCATTCAATTTATTTAAGCTTAAACGTTCTTTAATTAGTTGAAAGTCCTTAAGAGAAGTATGTCGTAATAAAGTAAGGATCTCATGTTAGATAGTAGTAATGTAGGCACAAGTGTATTTCATATACAAAATAATCAACAATAACCATCCCACAACTAACAATACCATTTCACACTGAAGAAACTCTATAAATAAGGGTTAGTAGAAGTTAAGAATCATCTTTGGTTTCATTAATAAAATAATCATTGAAATGAGACTCTGTTTTGTAATTCGTCAGCCTTATATATATGATATTTTTTCAGGAGTCGTTGCAGTTGTCTCATACACTTGTAAAGAACAATGAAACTCCTGCAAACTACATTGAAGAAGTCGTTAATCTTCAACTGAAAGTAGACATTCTAGACATGATCTTAAAAGAAGAGAGTTCAGCCCGTGGGCAAGTTGAGGAAAAATATGTCTTATTAAGGAGACAATATACAGATGTGAAGTGTGAGCTCGAGGAAGCAAAATCTATAATCGAGGCTCTTGAGACTCAACAACTAATATCTATTAACGAGCTTGAAGATCTTAGAAACAGTAATAACAGATTTTCTCGAGAATTGCATGAAAAAGAGCTTGAAATTGTCTCTTTGAATGATAAGATTCTTAATCAAGAATCGATGCACCTGCCCCCATCTTCAAATGAAACAGAATGTGTGCAAGAAAAGATGAACAAGATGCAGGATTCTCTTGATAAAGCTAGGAGAACAAATATATGGTACAAAACTCAACGGGAATGTAATGCTATTAATGAAGAAGAAATGGATGAAGTGAGGAAACAAGTGGAGGCTGAAACTGCTGAGGTCATTGTTTGTTTGCAAGAAGAAATAAGCAGTCTTCAGGAGCAACTACACGACAGTAGCACTAAAGAAACAGAGGTCAAACAGGAGTTGGCCGTGTTGCGAGCGAAATTGAATGCCATGACTGAATGCAAAGAAGCTTTAAGGGGAAATTATGAAGAAAAAGAAAGAGAACTGAACTTGTTGACTAATGAGATCCAGGAGGTTCTTACTGCAGGTCATGAGGCACTTGAGGATGCCTTAAATGATCTTGATGATGTTACTATATGTGAACAACTACAGATGATCACAAAAAACATATTTGAAAAAGATTCACGGATAAAGGAACTGAATTTGTGTTTAGAGGATGCTAAGAACAAAGGTACTGAAATGGAGGGCATGCTGAGGTCATTGAAAGGGGCAACTTTGGTTATGTCAGAAGCACACCAACAAGATTGCAGTGAAAAAGATCATGTAATCTGTCAATTGTCATCACGATTGAGTGAACAAAGTTGTATGATAAATCAGTTAAATAATGAAATCAGAGAAAAGGAACAGCAGATCAGGAAGATATCTGATTGTGCAACGGGTGCGTTTGTGATCGTGAATAGGTTTTCTGAGATTAAAGACGATTTATTTAAAGCATTGACTCAGAAAGAAGCTGAGCTTGAAGATTTGAAAAAAACTCACACGGTAATATTTTATTTAACGGATGTAGATATGTTGGTTATATTTCAAGATTTGTTATTATGCTTATGATATATTGTAAAATTTGTTTATTTATAGGTTAAGACATGCAGGAGTTCAAGAGATATGAGCCGCCGGGACGATACCATTATTCTTTTGAAGAAGGAGCTTGAGATTGCACTCGAGAGTCTTAATGGAGTAAAAACAGAGATGGCGAGACTACGTTCCGAGAAAGAAGTGATCCGGATTTCCGAGTCACAGAGTCGCCAGAGCATTGAAGCCCTTGTGCCACAAGTTCTTGCATTACAAGCAACTGTAGATAATTTTGAAAAACAAATTGAAGTAGCAATGGCTTCTTTGTATCACAAGATTCAAACAATTGAAGGGATTTTACATGAATCATGCGAATCTTGCCACCAGAAAAGAAAGGTATGCATCTGCTTTACATGTAAAGTTCATATTTATTCCCACCAAGAAAACTGTGACTTATTATTTTTTGCTCAAAGTTATCGGTATAAATAAGTTGATGAAATTTATTATTCCTTTGTTTTTCTTTATTCAAGGGTATTTTAGCTATTTGACACATAATCACATCGTTTACAAGCCTTGTCATATTAATTGTTGGGTGGATGTAGAGGTGTCAAATGGGGGAAGATGAGTTGGGTAATGAATTAAAATGAGTATGGTTTGGTTTATAATACATTTTTGTGCAATTTATTTTATTTTCTATAAATGTCTGGTGTATCAAATATGATTATAAATGTTATATTATGGCAATAACAATCTAAATTTTGAATAAAATGATTTAGTATGTTTTATGCGTTAAAATACCTTGGATCATCCGGAGAGGAAGATAATCCAAACTAACCTATTTAAATTGACACATTTACGTGACCTCTAGATGTATGAAGTAACATAGCATGTTCAAAACATTGTTCTTATTTATAAGTGATACTTGTGTTTTATTTCTATTCATTTCTCCTTTGCGGCATTATTTTTTCAAACCGCTGATGTCTTTTATGCACACAGATTTACGAGCGTGAACTTATGGATGCCAAGGTAAATGCAGCACAGCAAGCAGCAGAATCTTCTTGTGTTTATAATAAATTTGCAGAGGCCCAATACACCATCAAAGAAGCAGATGTTATGATCAACGAGCTACTGATTGCAAATGAAACCATGAAGCTTGACATTGAATCTATGAAGAAAAAGGAGGTTATATTAATAAATGACAGGGATATGATTCTGCATCGGTTTGAAAGTGCTACTCTGAGAATGAAAAATGAAATAGAGGAGCTCGAGGGAATGATTTTTCAGATCCATTCTACTGTAGATCAAGATCTGATGCCAACAGCCTCTGAATTCTTTTGCATCAAGTCTCAAGTTCAAGACTCTAGTAAGTTAATTCAGTCATGGATTGAAGACATATGGTCTGAGATAATTGAGAAAGACTGTGTTGTGTCTGTTTTACGTGTCTGCCACATGGGAATACTTCTGGAAATGGTGACTGGATTAAATGCAGAAAACGGGCTCCTTTATCATGGATTATGCGAATCAAGCTCTCTAGTGTCACAATTAAGGGAACACAATTGCAAATCAAGAAACGAGCTAGAAATGTGTAGAAAAATTCAAGGGAAGTTACTGGCTGACATCAAGAATAGTTTTGATCGTGTGTCAAAGAGTTCAAAAGAAACTGATATACTTTCTGTCAAGATATCAAGTTTCGAGGAAAAGATACTACATTTGCATCTTGAAGAAGAAGCAATGCTGGAAAGATCAAAGAATATGGGATCTGAGCTTTCTGCTCTAGTGAAGGAATTGGATGGCATGGATAAAGAGGAAGAGCTTAGATTTCTTGAAGAAAAGTTCATGGTGGATTTGTTAGAGAAAGAGATTGAGCTCATTATTCTGTCAGCAAAACTAAAAGAAGAAGATTCACACAGAAAGGATCTTGAGAAAGAGAATCGAAACATATGCATGGTTTCTGAAAAGCTTAAGGAAGATATGATTATATGCAATGTGAATATCGAGCTGAAAGATTCCATCTTGCTGGACAAAGAAGCGGAGGTTGCCTTTTTGCACAAAAAATTGAAGGAAAAAGAAAGTCAAATATTTGAAAAAAATCAAAGGCTTGAAACGTTATCTTGCAAATTTCAAGAGAAGTTGGAAATTAAAGATACGGAGCTGAGAAACATGAGGCTACATGAGGAGGATGTGAGATCTGCTCTCAAACAACATGAAACTTTTAATGATATGAGCTCAAAAGAGTGTGTTGATTTGATGAGTACTATGGATAAGAAGACTAATAGAGTGTTTAGTTTATTAAGCGAGAGAATTGTGTCACTTGAGCAAAGATTTGATGAAATAAATAGGAATACTGAAAAGACGAGTGTTTGCATAGAAGCATTTGAGTGTCTAGAAAATAATGCTAAAGCTTTGATTTCTGAAAACATGAATCTTCAAAGTGAGATGGACAGGAAGGAGGAAGTTCTTGCAGGCTTGAAAGCTTCACTGGAGGTTTTAGAGGACGAGCTACTATTATTGCAGGAATCATCTTCTAATAAACAGGACCAGAAAGATGAAATTGAAGGATTGAACGCTTCTTTGGAAGTGTTAGAAGATGAGCTAAACAAGAACAATGCAAAAAGCCAAGTGCTTGAATCTCAACTAAAGGAGAAAGTTGCAATGATTGCCATGCTCGAGGCGGATGTTTCACGAGAGGGTGATTTGGTAAAGTCACTATTTTCTGAGATTGAAAAGTTGACAGGAAGTGTTAAAGATGCCTTGAAAGCGAAAGAGATGTGTGAGGTGGAATTAGTTGAGGCAAAGAAAGGAAATGAGAGTTTGGAAACGGAGTTGGTTCAATTGGAATATGATCTATCTGAAATGAAAAAGTTGGTTGAATCAAGAACTATTGATCTAAAAAGTGTTAGTTCTAAGAGGGATGATCTTCATGCCCAACTTCTTGAAGCAAGAAAGGAGTTAGAGATGGCACAGGCTCTTGCTGAAGAAAATGAGGCCATTGCTACCGAAGCCAAACAGGTAGTTGATCTTGGTACAGTCCAAAATGGGTAGTTTTTTAATATGGGTTGGTTCAGGCTGGGTCTAAATACTTTTTTTTTTCAAAATTTAAATTTCTTGTAAATAGCTAGCATGCAAAATATTTTTTCCATAATAATCTGATTTTTAAAGAAACTGATGTATAGGATTCTGCATAAATATGTTATTCCTTTAGCTAGTTCGAAATAAAAAATAACCTTAATATTCTAAACTAAATCGGTTTATCTTTACTTGAAAAAATTCCATACATGATATTTTTCATTTAAACCGTTTAGATAGCTGAAACGAGTAAACTGCATGCTCAAGAAAAGGAAGAGGAGGTAAAATTATATGAGAAATCTGTTGAGGAACTTGAGTTTATAGTGAACGCCCTTGAGAACCAGGTGAGCATTAAAGCAATTCATCTATTTTATGAATGTTTCAACATTTTCTTTTGGAAACTTTACAATTTACATAACACCTTTCTATGTTATCATGAATTCATGGGGGTACTGATTTCAAGTGAAAAGGATATTTTAGATATATGAAAAATGAGCCAGAGTATCTAACTTTTGTTGTATGTTTAAGGTTGACATGGTCAAAGGAGAGGCTGAAAGGCAACGATTGCAACGGGAAGAACTAGAATTAGAGTTTCAAGCTTTTAAACAGCAGATCCACACCGTCCAAAGTAATGACTCGGACATAAAAAGGTTTGATAACATAACATACTGAAGTAGCATTATGATATGAGAATAAATTAATTGCTTACTTTCTCATACAACTGGATTTTGTGTCTTACAGGCTTCTAAATGAGAAAGAGAATAGTCTTCAAGAGGTCCTTCAACGTGTCCAAATTCTGGAGAAGGAGATTGCCTCCAAGGATACAGAGGTGCAAGTTCTTCCATGTTTTATTTATTTTTATGTTATTAATTTATTTTTATTTTGTGCTTAAACTTTAAAGTAGATTTGGGTCATAACTGCTATTTCGTATATATTTTTCTTTATTTACAGATTCTCCAACATAAATCTCACATCACTGAGCTCAATCTGCATGCTGAAGCTCAAGCTAGAGAGTATAAACAAACGGTAAGCAAAATCCTGGTCACTAACTTTAAAACTAGATCTTAAAAAATTTTCTGAAGAATTTTGAGGTGTTCTAGACGTGTTTGTTGGACCGATGAAAGATTATAGATAGTTCTAATCTTTTTTGGGATTTAATAAGATTCTCATGTGCTTTTTAATCTCTTGTGCTATCTTGATACTGGGAAGCAGTTTAGGACATTGGAGGCTTTGGCTGATCAAGTTAAATCTGATACTTCTGCTCCACTAATCTCAAATTCACCATCAAAGAAACTAGAAAAGAATGCATCAAGGACAAGGGGTTCTGGTTCTCCTTTTAAATGCATTGGTATAGGTTTGGTACAACAAATGAAGTCTGAGAGAGATGAAGAGCTTGCAGCTGCAAAACATAAAATTGAAGAGCTTGAAGTGTTGGCTGCCAATCGGCAAAAAGAGGCATAGTTTTTTATATTTTCATGAAAATTTCATTTTTTTATATTTATAGGTTTGGTTCTCCTTTTAATATGCATTTTTGTTTTCAGATATTCACGTTAAATGCAAAATTGGCTATGTCTGGGAGCATGACTCATGATGTATTGCGTGATTTATTGGGCATAAAGTTGGATATGACTACTTATTCGGTATAAAGCTGTAAACTTCTTTCTTTAATTGACTCCAATGCAAAATATGTTATGGATTCTTACGGTTAATGCTTAAATGCTGGTGGTATGTTTGTGTTTGATGACAGTCTTTAGTAAACGGCCACCAAATCGAGGAAATAAACGAAAAGGCTCGGATCCATAATGCCGAGGTACAGTTCAAGGTATTCTCGGCTCTTACGCGACATTTAAGGATTTTATCTTGTAGAAACAAAAGTGACCCATGAAAAATGGTACATATGAGTTGCTAGAGATATTTGTTTGTAGAATAGGGTTTTTATGGTATCTTAGAGTTGGTTGTATTAGCTACCTTATCTAGCATATCCTTGTATATATGAGTTGCTAGAGATATCTGTTTGTAGAATAGGATTTTCTTGGTATCTTAGAGTTGGTTGTATTTCTTACCTATTTAGCATATCCTTGTATATAATGAGGTGATGGTGAATATCAAGACATTCCCTGAAATCAGTTTCTGTAACGAGTGAAACTTCTTTATTCTTGCAGGAAGAGGAGGTTATCAAGCTGAAGAAGCAACTGAATGACTTAGTCACTGAACGAAAAGGGTAAACAAAAAGCCATCCGAGTGATTTGAGGACATTAACAATTTAACATTTTCATTTAGTGATTCTGGTTAGAGGTGTCAAAACTGGTAAATTTTTGCAGAGGTCGAAAGTTGAAACAGGTGTGGAATAGTGGATGGGTTGATCCAGAACAAAAAGTTATCGTTTCAATATTGATGTGATTTTGATTTAAATGATTTAGGAATACTATGTATTAAAAATACGAGAGGGCTACTTTCGACCCATCTGATCGGTCTCCCTATAAGCTAATTCTTTTTTACCCTTTTGATGTTACTATAACTCAAATTGACCAATTAATGAAGTAAATGTGTAAAAATGCTACCTCTATGTCTGATAGATGGTAGGAACTTGGATAGGACTCATGCCATGATGCTATGAAAGAGACAAGTAGTTTTATATATTTATTTATATTTATTTTGATAACTAGGTGGCTGGAGGAAATCGAAAGAAAACAGGGTGAGATGATTGCAGCGCAGGTTGCATTAGAACAGCTCCGTCAAAGGGAGCGTTTACTTTCAACTGAAAACGAAATGTTCAAGGTTTGAAATCTTAAATAAATACTCTTGGTGCATTTACATTCCTTCCAGCTTACTTCTGCTAACTTGCTATCTGTATAGACTGAAATTGGTAATCACAAGAAGAAGGTCATGGAACTTGAAACTGAAGTAACCAAGTTATCAGGCCAGCAAAATCTTCAACAAAGAATTCACCATCATACCAAAATAAAGGTAAGACCGTAAGATGAAATCACATGCCTCTATATCTGTTTGGTTGGAAATACCGATTTCAAAGGTGATATTTTATATTAATAATTCCAGGAGGAGAACAATGAATTAAAAGCTCAGAATGAAGAACTGAGTCATAAGCTGAAAAAGAGTGGTGTGATCTTAAACCGTGTTAAGGAAGAACTAGCTAACCTACGTGCATCCCATGGGAAGAATGCCTATAATGTGGAAACCGAGCTACAACTTATTGAAAATCTTAAGGCTTGTATCCAACCCTTGATCTTATTGTGGCTTCAAGGTTTAGACCTACTTAGGAAATATTTAAGTTTTATTTTGTTTTAACTGTTACAGAAAGCTGAAGAGGAGAGGGATCAATTAGCTCAGAATTTGACAGCCTTATGCACCAGCATCTTAAAGGTTAGTTTCTATCAGAGAGGGGACAGTTTTCTCTTTCTTTTTATATGTGTTGGAAATTGCAACTGAACAGGTGGGGCTGTGTTGGGTTGTGTGTGTCCCATAACAATTTTTGCCCAAATTTGTTTTACTTTTTCAATAAAATGCACTATGGGTGACTTTTAAGCTATTTTCTTATCATACCAATTTGACCATCAGAGAAATGGTTAAAATTGCCTCCTCAAATAACATACAATCAAGATAAATGGTCATAAATTCCAACCTTCTAAGCTTAGAAATCAAAACTAGAGTCTTTGAGAAAGATGAATTCTATACAGCAAATACTTTTTTCTTGTAATTTGTAAGAATGAAAAAGGAAAAGACATTAATTATCATCTTGGACATAAGGTGCCAAGTAGACTCCTGTCTTTGAGAAAGATGAATTCTATACAGCAAATACTTTTTTCTTGTAATTTGTAAGAATGAAAAAGGAAAAGACATTAATTATCATCTTGGACATAAGGTGCCAAGTAGACTCCTGTCTTTGAGAAAGATGAATTCTATACAGCAAATACTTTTTTCTTGTAATTTGTAAGAATGAAAAAGGAAAAGACATTAATTATCATCTTGGACATAAGGTGCCAAGTAGACTCCTGTCTTTTGTCCAGAAATAGAGATCTGTTTTTGTTCATTTTCACAAGAATAATCATTTTGCATTAAAAGTAAATTACATAATTTGTTTTGTTATTCAACTTATATCAGAGAAAATTACATAATTTCAACAGGTAGCTGGCGTAAAAAGGCCGCCGTCATCTGATGTTTATATTACCATGGCCGAAGAAGCATTGGAGGAGTTGGAGAGTCGTGTGGCCGCCCTTCAAAGGGAAGTGCTAGATCTGCAATACAAGGTTATATTTACATATTCTTGTCCTTTCGCATAAATTAAGACTCACAGGTCAACTTCTAGTTCATGAGGAACTAACACATTTGAATGGTTTAACAGAATCGGATCAGTATTGAACGAGCAAGACTATCTGAACTCATGCCGCAAATGGCTGAAGAAAACAGCAGATCATCTCCATTTCTTTCTACTTTAGATCGGTGAAGCTCATATGATGACACCTAAATTCAAGTTTTCTTGAAAAGGTTTTTGTTGTATATTCTCATGAAAGTTTGTATAGTTATAACTTATAAGGCATATTCAAAGGTGACCTCATTGTTATTCTTTTACTCCACTTAATGACTCAATGAATGGGTCTTGCACATGTATCATTAGAACAATGGGTTTGCTTTTTGGTAATTATTTTTGGTATATGATTTATGATATATTACAAACTACTAACAAGCTAGATTTAGTTCATGTATTCAGTTTTTTATTTTTTATTTATTTTTAATTGTTTTTATTGTTTGTGTCAAACTAATGGCTGAGGGATATTCGTTTATAAGAAATGAGGACAATTTTAGTCTAATGTTGATTATCATTTAGTTTTAATCTAATGGCGTTTCATGTGATGCTTCGAGTGAGCCACACCAAAAAAATCTCTAATATTTAGAAACAGACAAATATTCTTTTTAAAACTCGCAAACCTCATGCTTCATAGTTAAATCAAACAAGTTATATTTACAATAAAAAGCCATTAACATTAAAATTAA
>BJCO01549636.1:0-12507 GCA_018326465.1 Flaveria floridana
TGAGTCAATGATTGAAAGGCGGAATCAAGCAATCAACGAACATAGAACTCTTGATATACTCATAAATGCATGCTTGTATTAATTAGATGAACTGTTACAGAGTAAATGCTAGGGTTTAGCAAGCTATAGTAACAAGACAGCTAACATGGGAGAGAAACAAAGTATATTCTGATTGTCTATTCTCAAAAGTTGTGTAAACAGTCACACAAAAAGTCACCCTCACATACGAGGTTTCTATTCTATTTATAGGCTGACTTACAGCTTGTACAAAATGACTAAACTACCCTTAGTCTAAGTCTTCATCAGCATTTGTTTCTTTGTCATACGCATTGACTAATATGGACGAGTAATTCTTCATCAGCATTGGTCTTCTATCAGCCGCATTAGTGTTTGGTCATCAGGGTTAATGCGGATGAGCAAACACTTGGCCGCATTTGTTGCTAGTCATCCGCATTAGTTCATGTGGAAGAACAAATGCCTTGTCTGCATTTCATCAGCTGTCCGCATTAGTTAACGCGTAGGAAGAAATGCTTGTCAGCATTTGTTATTGGTCATCCGCATTAACAAATTCGGATAGCCGACACTTGTAATTTTCTTCTTAAGCAGGATCTTTTTTATGTACATTTCTTCTTGGACTTGGGGAGAAACCAGCAGAACAACCATCCACCTCTTGAATTGGCATGTATGATCTTTTCAGGGTCTAACAGTAGAATCGTCTGCATGACCTGATGTACCTCGTCGACTATGGCCTCTTTTACCGAGGCCCTCATATTCGCGCTCTTATCTACGCCCTCATGCTGATGAACCTCAGGATTAGCGGGGGTCGTCTCATGCACTCTAGCCTTATTCCTTGTGACACGCAGCTCAGTACCACGTCCACCACGTCCTCCTCCTCTAGAAGCCTTAGACGGTCTACCTCCAACCATTCTATATATGCTATAAGATTCAAACACTAACACAGTCATTCAAGGGAATAGCTCAGTTTATGTTAAGTATAGTAAGTCCCTAATTACAGTGGCCAGTTGTTATTAGCCACTTACTTTACTCTTCCCACCCCAAGAATTTCCTATCCTGACTACATCAGCATCTAAATCTACTTGGTACACGTAATTTAGATAGCACACGTACATATTACTTCTTATTGTTAAGAAAAGAAATACCATATGGCACGTAGCTACTCGGGCTGACATCCCTCCTTTTGTCCTATTTTTAGTTTAAGATTAGGTTTTGAAAATAATTTACCCAATTCACTTAAACTTCAGCTCTGATACCAATTTGTAAAGCCCCGTATCCGGCTACCTCACAGTTAGACAATCATCGCATCATTTCATTTAAACATTACATAATTCATAAAAATACGCAGCGAAAATTTATTTAACAAAAGCCATTCATTATCATTCTAACTACTTTTGTTAAGCAATACAACGTGTTTTCATCAGTTACAAAAGAATTGTTTAATTGCATTACAAAACAACAACAACATCAACATACGAATGGATGTCAGTCTTGTCCCGCCATGTAGCTTCTCCCTCGTGCCATCCTCAGCAATTTACCTACCAACTGAAAATGCATAAAAGTCAGCATTGCTAAACGAGTTCTAGTTTTATACGTATCAAAATACCTCGTGTGTGTTATATACAAAATATACCTTTCTATTACATACTTTTACCTTCATATAAGAGCACACATCATACATACATTCAAACAATATTCATTGTTTATTTCGTTCTTTCATACTTTCATTATTTTCTTTCATCATCGTATTCATACTTTCATTCCATTTCATTTACATTCTCTTTCGTATACGTTCTTTCATTTCGTACTTTTCATTATCTCTTACTTTCGTTCTCATACTTTAGTATCGTGCTTTACATCATTCTTTTACTTTCTTTCTTTCTTTTCGTACGTTACGTCATTCTTTTACTTTCATACGGATCGATGAACAATATCCCGAACATTATGCACGAAGCTGATACTGGGCCTGTGGTAATTAAATCACGAACATTGTGCACAAAGCTGACCGAGTCACCTAGGGCAACTCATCTCCCCCTTTCATTCGGACCAATTGGCAATACCCCGAACATTGTGCACGAAGCTGATGCTGGGCCTGTGGTATTAAATCACAAACATTATGCATGAAGCTGACCCTGTCACCCAGGGCATGCCACAAAGGTTTTGTCAATCTCAATGATTGACCCTGCATGCATCCTTTGGGTTATTAAAACCGCACACAGTTGAGCTAACAACAACATGGTCATGCACCGCCTTTCTATTTGCTTGCAAGCCATTATTTCTTTCGTTACATTTCACTTTTCATCTTTGTTATCTTTCATTTAAATACGTTATACTTTACGTTCTTTCATACATTCATCATACTGCGTAAAAAATAACATAATACTTAACGTATATTAAAACATAATATAAATACGTTTTAAATACCATTAAAAGATCTCACATTATACCCATATGCATACCATACATTCATCATACGTACTATAACCATATACCATCACATAATCATGCTTAAAATAGGTAAACATGGCCCATAAGTCGAACTAGGGTCAAACTCTGCTTTTTCCCTAAAATCCAGAAAAATTCTGAGTATTTGGGTGCATGGACACTATTTGGCGCATCAACCCTGTTTGGGCGTTTTACCACTATGTAGGCGTATGAGCATACAATTAATCATTTCAGAACTTTAGGCGCATGGGCCTTTTGGGCGAAGGGGCACTATTTGGGCGCACGGGCACTATATGGGCGCATTATTTTGCATTTAGTCATTTCAGTCAATAATCTTAGGCGCATGAACTACTATTCAAGCGCATCAACTTACACTTAGAATATCTAAGGCATTTCTAGGCGCACGGGGTACTGTTTGGACATATGAGCCTATACTTAATATTTCTAAGGCAATTTACCAGGTGCATGGGCCCTGTTTGGGCCTATGGCCTTACTTAAAATCTGTCTAAGGCATAAATCTAGGCGCATGGGCCCTGTTTGGGCGCATGAACACCAACTTGTAAGTTTCTAACATATTTTCAGTCCTAAACTACATCTTAAACATATTCTAATCTCATTTTAACTATTTCAAACTTCAACTTAACATAAATACCCATAAAACACTAACATACATACATATGCACATACGGGTAACATTGTTCATACATGCATTTTCATCCCTAAAGAAGATTTCAAAAACAAATAAAACGGGGTCTAGAAACTCACCTTAGCAGCTTCCAAGCACAACACTCTCAAACTCATGAAATCTTGATGTTTCTAACACCTAAGCACCAAGAACACATACCCAAAAGCATATAGACACATAACAACATGTACAATTCGGTTACATGGTCAAAACACATCAAAACCAAACCCAATTATGCTAAATTAACTTACCTTGGCTGAATTTTTGCAGCTTTCTCTCTTTAGAACTTGAAATCTACTCTCTCTCTCTCTAAAGCCGAAAATGGTAGTTGATGTCGATGGGGTTGTGGGCGGCCATGCTTCTTTTAAACATAAAATAATAATGTTTGCCCTCTTTACACTTACACACCCTCCACTTTAGTTGCTTTTTATTTCTTTCAAAATACCTTTCCTTCCTTGTTATTTGATTAGAAATTTTTGGTGTTACATGCTGCCTCATTTCTTCTTCAGTCTCCCAACTAGACTCAAAACCTCTCCTGTGCTTCCACTGCACCCGCACCAGTGGAACCACCTTATTTCTCAGCCTCTTCTCCTTCCGATCGATGATTGCCACTGGTTGCTTTACATAATTAAGCCGCTCGTCCACCTTAATATCATCCAGTAGTACAATCATATCTTCATCAGCTAAGCACTTTTTCAAACAAGATACATGGAATGTCAGATGAATTCCACTTAACTCATCAGGCAGTTCTAATCGATAGGCCGCCTTTCCTACTCGAGCAATGATTCAGAAAGACCCTGTATACCTCGAGCTTAGCTTACCCCTCTTCTGAAACCGAAGGATTCCTTTCCAAGGTGAGACCTCCAACATAACTCGGTCGCCCACCTTGAATTCAATCGGTCTACCCCTCTTATTGGCGTATGATTTCTGTCATTCCTTCACCCTCTCATGAAGGATTGATCCTTTCTAACTTCTCAGTGGTAGCCTCGATCACCTCAAGGCTCCCCAACTCTTTTTGTCCGATATCACCCCAACATACGGTGTCCTACACCTCCTATCGTATAGCATCTCGTAAGGTGGCATACTAATGCTGGCATGATAACCGTTCTTGTATGAGAACTCAACCAACGATAAGTGGTCATCCCAACTTCCTCCAAAATCGATCATGCATGCTCGAAGCATGTCCTCAAGCGTCTGGATTGTCCTCTCAGACTGACCGTCCGTCTGAGGATGGTAAGCCATGCTAATATGTAGTCTCGTCCCCATCGCATCATGGAATCTCTTCCAAAACATGGATGTAAACCGAGTGTCACGATCAGACCAAATAGACACCGACACACCATGACGAGCTACGATCCCCTTGATGAACAGATCTGCCAATCTTTCAGATGATTACGTCTCGCGGACGGTAAGAAGTGAGCACTCTTGGTTAGACGATCAACTATCACCTAGATGGTATCGTGCCCCCTCGTCGTGCGGGGTAACATCGTAATAAAGTCCATTATGATGTGCTCCTACTTCCACTCGGGTATATCCAATGGTTGGATCTTCCCATAAGGCTTCTGATGTTCCGCCTTCACTTGTAAACAAGTAAGGCACTTACTCACATACTCCACTAATCGCAATTCATTCCCGGCCACCAATAATCTTTCTTCATGTCTTGGTACATCTTGGTAGCACCGGGATGAATAGAGTACCGGGTTTTATGAGCCTCATCCATAATTCGTCCCCTGAGGTCTCCGTATCGAGGAATCCACACCTGTCCAAAGCGGGTTCTAACTCCGTGGGTATGTTCACCAAGTTCCGAGACTAGATCTCTCATCCTTTCAGGGTTAAGACGATCTTCTTTTAACACCTCTTCTTGAAATTCCTTCACCTGTGTTATCACATCGGCGGTCATAACCAACTGATAAGCCTTCACCCGAATTAGCTCGGGTCTCTCCTTTCGACTAAGAGCGTCGGCCACAATGTTGGCCTTATCCGGATGATGATGGATCTCACAGTCATAATCTTTAATGAGCTCTAACCACCTTCTCTGTCTCATGTTGAGATCCTTTTGCTCAAAGAAATACTTCGAGGTCTTAATGTCCGTGAAGATTGTGCACTTTGTCCTGTATAAGTAGTGCCTCCAAATTTTCAACGCAAAGACCACAGCTGCTAACTCCAAATCATGGGTTGGTAGTTGACTTCGTGGGTCTTCAGCTGTCGGGATGCCTAGGCTATTACCCTTCCACGCTGCATCAACATGTAACCTAATCTCGAATAAGAAGCATCCAAATATACCACTAAGTCTTCACTCACCTCGGGTAATGTCAAGACAGGAGCTTGAGTCAATTTCGTCTTTAACTCCTCAAAACCACACTCCTGTTCCCAACCCTATACAAATTTCACATCCTTGCAAGTCAATTTAGTCAAAGGTGAGGCTATCTTAGAAGAGTCCTGGATGAACCTCCTGTAATAACCCGCCAGACCCAAGAAACAACGGATCTCAGTTGGTGTCTTCGGAGACTTCCATTGCATCACCGCCTCAACCTTCGCCGGGTCCACCATAATTCCTTCAGCATTCACCACTTGACCCAGTAGTTAAACTTCACGCAAACAAAAAGCACCGTAGAGAATTTAGCATACAACTTCTCTCTTCTAAGTGTCTCCAATACTTCCTGAATGTGACCGGCAAGCTCTTCCTCGTTCTTTATATAAATCAGGATATCATCAATAAACACGATCACTGATTTATCTAACATCGGCCGACATACTCGGTTCATCAATCCATAAAGGCAGCTGGCGCGTTAGTCAAGCCAAAAGACATAACAAGAAACTCGTAGTGCCCATAATGCGTACGAAAAGCCGTCTTAGGAATATCCTGCTCCTTCACTTTCAGTTGATGGTAGCCAGATTGAAGATCTATCCTCGAGAACCAACTGGCACCTTTTAGTTGATTAAACAAGTCATCAATCCTCAGTAACGGATACTGATTCTTTACCGTCAACTTGTTCAGCTCTCGGTAGTCGATGCACATTCGCATACTATCGTCTTTCTTCTTTACGAACAAGACCGGGGTACCCCAAGGAGAGATACTTGGTTGAATAAACCCTTTATCTATTAACTCCTATAATTGATCCATGAGTTCCTTCATCTCATTCGGAGCTAATCTATACGGTGCCTTGGCAAAGGGTTGAGCACCGGGAATCAGATCAATCTAAAACTCAATCTCACGATCCGGTGGCACACCAGGTAAATCTTCTGGGAATACGTCCGGAAAGTCATGCACCACTGCTACCTCAGACAATTGTGGTACCGATGCATCTACATCTTTCACCTAGGCCAGGTAGGCACTACATCCACGTCGCATGTACTTTCCCGCCACCGCCATCGTCATCACCACCGTAGCAACACGATCACCGTAAACCGTCACCGAAATTCCATCGGGCACAACTAATCGAATCATCTTTTTACGACACACGATGTTTACTTCATAGGTTGCTAACCAATCCATCCCTAGCCTCCAGTTGTTGGAACTCCCTCTTGATTTTTTCAAGTTCCAAATGAAGACAGAATTCCTAAATCACCAGCTTCCTTAGCTCTCCCCACTTCATCCTGCCAATGGCCCTGCTGCCCTCAGTACTACTTCCATCTCCCTCACCCAGTGGTGAGCAGCAGTAGCATTGCCATTTCCATCGAACATCGAGGGCTTGCATCTTTGAAACGCCCTATAGTTACAGCCTCGTGTAGTGTCCTACACCGCTTCTTCCTCTTCCTCCTCACTTGAGACCACCGTCTCGGTATCTGGTTGTTCTCCTCCTTCTTTCCAAGTATTTCTCCTCTTCTCTCTACTTTCATCCTCTATCAAAGCCTTAACCACTTCAGTCACTACAGACGGAAGAATCGTCTGCATGACTTGATGCACCTCCTCTACTACTTCCTCTTTCACTGACGCCCTCAGATTCGCACTGTCATCGATGCCCTCATGTTGATGAACTTCAGGATTTGCAGGGGTCATTTCAGCAGCTCTAGCCTTATTCCTTATAACACGCGGTTTAGCACCACGTCCACTACGTGCTCCACCCCTAGAAGCATTAGACGATCAACCTTCAGCCTTTTTCTAGTCACTATAAGATTCAAACACTAACACGGTCATTCAAGGGAATAGCTCAGTTTATGTTAAGTTTAGTAAGTCCCTAATTACAGTGGCCAGTTGTGATTAGCCACTTACTTTACTCTTCATACCCCAAGCATTTCCTATCCTGACTACATCAGTATAAAAATCTACTACGATCCCATAAGTCAAATAGCATACGCACATAATACTGGTTATCCTTAAGAAAAGAAATACTTGATGGCACGTAGCTACTCGGGCTGACATCCCTCTTTTTTATCTCATTCTCATTTTAAGATTAGGTTTTGAAAATATTTTACCCAATTCACTTAAACTTTGGCTCTGATACCAACTTGTAAGGCCCCGTTCTGGGTACCTCATAGTGGAACAATCATCGCATTATTACATTAAACATTACATAATTTATAAAAATATGCAGCGAAAATTCATTTAACAAAAGCCATCCATTATCATTATAGCTACTGTTGTTAAGCAATACAACGTTGTTCGTCAGTTACAAAAGAATTGTTTAATTGCATTATAGAACAACAATAGCATCAAAATGTGATTGGATGTCAGTCTTGTCCTGCCGAGTAGCTTCTCCCTCGTGCGATCCTCATCAATTTACTTTTCCAACTAAAAATGCATAAAAATCAGCGTTGCTGAGTGAGTTCTAGTTTTATACGTATCAAAATACCTCGTGTGTTTTATGTTCAAAATATACCTTTCCATAAAATAGTTTTACCTTCGTATACGAACACACATCATACGTACATTCAAACAATATTCATTGTTTATTTCCTTCTTTCATACTTTCATTATTTTCTTTCATCATCGTATACATACTTTCATTCCATTCTTTTCATTAGCATTCACTTTCATATACATACTTTCATTCCATTCTTTTCATTAGCATTTGCTTTCAAAAACATACTTTCATTTCATGCTTTTCACTATCTCTTACTTTCATTCTCATACTTTCGTATCGTACTTTACGTCATTCTTTTATTTTCTTACTTTCTTTTAGTACATTACGTCATTCTTTTACTTTCATACGTATCGATGAACAATACCCCAAACATTGTGCATGAAGCTGATGGGCATGTGGTCTATAATTAGACCATGAACATTGTGCATGAAGCTGACCCAGTCACCTTGGGCAAGTCATCTCCCACATTCATCCAGACCAATATGCAATACCCCGAACATTATGCATGAAGCTAATGCTGGGCCTTTGGTAATTAGACCACAAACATTGTGCACGAAGCTGGCCCAGTCACCTAGGGCAAGCCACAAGGGTCCCATTAATCTCAATGATTGACCCTGTATGCATCCTTCGGGTTATTTCAACCGCACACAGTTGAGGTAACGACAACATGGTCATGCACCTCCTTTCTATTTGCTTTTTATCTTTGTTATCTTTCATTCTGTTACGTTATACTTTACGTTCTTTCATACATTCTTCATACTACGCAAAGTAAAAACATAATAATTAGCGTATCTTATAATATAATATAAATACGTTTTGAAAACAATTAAAAGGTAACAAATCATACATAAACATTCACCATACATACTATAACCATAGAACATTACATAATCATGCTTAAAATAGGTAAACATAGCCCATAGGTCAAACTAGGGTCAAACCCTAAAATTCTGGTTTTCCCAAAAGTTCACGAAATTTTCTAAGTGTTTGGGCGCTTTAATACTATGCAGGCGCATGAGGCCTGTTTAGGCGTTTCATCACTATTTGGGCGCATTTCTCACTTAGGCGAATGAGCCCTTGGGCGGATGGACACTATTTAGGCGTATCACCCCTATACTTAGGCGTTTCTTCAAAGACTTAGGTGCATGAACAAATGTTCAGGCGCATCAACATTTACATAGAAATTTCTAAGGCATTCTTGGCGCATACTTAGGATTTTGAGCCTATTTTTCAGGGGCGTGGGCCCTGTTTAGGAGCATGATCTTACAAAAAAAACTTTCTAAGACAATTCCTAAGGCGCATGGGCCCTGTTTGGGCGCATGAGCACCTACTTATACATTTTTAAGTTGTTTCTCGATCCCAATCATCATCATAACCTGTTCTAAGCTTGTTACACCCATTCTAAACATCAAACAAGCATTTACAACTATAAAACATCATCATACAAACATACATACATATGGTTATATACATGATTGTTATAAAAATGGTTTTGCATGCATTTTCAGCACCAAAACTTTTAAAAACAAGAGAAAACCAGGGTCTAGAAACTCAACTAAAGTAATTTTCAAGCAAACCTTCACCAACTCAAAGTTACCAAGAGTTTTAAAGGCCTAAAACAAACTACAACAAGCAGCCAAACACATAAAACACATAAAAATTGGTTATAAGGTTAAAACCCAGCAAAACCGACCCAAAAACACTTAAAACACATACCAATTTTGTGAATTTTCAGCCCTTTCTTCTTTCAAGACCGAGAGAAAACTTCACTTCTTCTTCTTCTCCTTTTTCAGTCGACTGATGGCTGAAAAAGGTGATTGCATGGGCGGCCATACTCCTTTTAATATAAAATATTAAGTTTTTGTCCTTTTGACACTTTGGCCCGTTCCATTTTGGCTCCTTTTCCTTTATTTCAAGATACTTTTATTTTCTTTTCTATTTGCTTTTCTTTTCTTTTATTTTAGCAAGAATTTTGGGTGTTACATGTTAACACCCTGCAGATTCATGATCTTAAAAAACTTGCTGAACTTGAGCTGATCAATCATCAAGCTATGTACGGGGGATATAAGTTTGAAGAGATTCTAATGATCTTTAAAAGAAACAAGAACTTCAACTCACTGACAGAAGTTTGCTTGAGGAAAGAAAAAACTTTCCAAAACCCCTTGACAAGAAGAGAAGAACAAAAAGGACTGAAGAGTTGGTATTTCCCGAAGTGAATGTAAAACCAACTGAATCACTTAATAGAAAAATGGTGGTTGGCACCCAAACTTCCATCTCAATCTCAAATGTCTACTATGATGAAAAGACATATGAATTGGTGATTGAACGGAAGTGGGGAGGCAAAGAAGGGGTTGAAATTGGCATGTTCAGTAGAAATGAAGTGAGACTACATGATGAGTCTTACATCTACTACCTCAAGACACTTCAGGGAAATAACTAACAAGATTGGAGAGGCAGATATGTATTTCCTCCTGAAGTGTATCAAAATTTTGAAGATAACTTATGACCAGATCAGGCATAGGAGAGAATAGAGGAAGAAGAATAAGACTCCTCTTAATCTGGGAAATATTATGAAGCTAGAGGTTGATGCTGATGGAACTCTCTTGATTCACAGAGATGGGTTGTCTACTGTTGGTGTCTAGGAACTCATATCTCTAAGGAAGATGCCCATTGAAGCAATTCACACCATGAGTCAAATGACTATTCATGTACTAAGTAGAGATAGGATGAACGAGGCTAGAGACTTCTCCAACATGATCAAGTCCATCCTAAATCCATCTCTTCTAGACCCAGGTACAGCTCCATTATCACCAGTCCAAGCACTTGTTGAAGACCTAACAAAATCTTCACAACCTCATTCACCATCAAACCCTTGAAGTACGTAGGCTATGTAATCCTTAGGGGGAGTATTGTTAGACCCTGAAAGGATCATACATGCCAATTCAAGTGATGGGTGATGGTTGTTCAGTTGGCAGATTCCCATAAGTCTAAGAAGAAATGCGGGTGGAGAAAAGAAGCTAAGTGTTGGCTATCCGCATCTGTCTATGTGGATGATCAAGGAACAAATGCTGACAAGTATTTGTTCTTCCGCATATACAAATGCAGACAGTTAGAATAAATGTTACAAAGTATTTGTTCATCCATATTTTTTAATGCGGATGCACTGAGGAAATGCTGATAAGTGTTTGCTCATCCACATTTGTCAATGCTGATGACCAAACACTTAATGTTGAATAAGGAACAAGAAATGCTGATAAAGCCAAGGCATACGCATTAGTTAATACCGATGTTCAACAAATAATGTCGTTGAAGACTTTTGTACTTAGACTAGTATTCTGTATAGTTGGCAGGGTAGTTTAGTCTTTTTTGTACAGGTTTATGTCAGCTTATAAATAGAATAGAATATCCATCTTACAAGAGTTCTTCGTTCACCAAGATACCTAGTACTCAAGTTACGAGGTTCTGAGGTTGTCTTTTCACTGTTCTTGAAAACTCTAGAACCCATTGTAACTTGTTTGTTCACAAATCAATATACAAGCATTTATGAGTATCTTTACAGCATTTAATGTTCTTTGATTTAGTATTTCCGCTACTTAATCACTGACTCAATAATCATATTTGATCCTTGTTGACTCAATATCAATAGAGAATATAATTCTCGGACCCAGTCATGAATTTGTATTCCCTAGCATATTGGGTGTTATTTTACATATAAAACAAAAAAACAAACAAACAAACATACCCAGTATATCCCGCTGAAGAGCAGGGTCTGGGAGGGGTATATGGTGGCAAGTCTTTCCTCTATCTTGAAAGATAGAGAGACCGCTTCCGAAGAGACACCCGAGTCGTTAACAAAGGCAATAACAATAACAATCATAATACAAAGCATTCAACACAAAGATAGATATCACATGAAGAATTAGATAATGCGCTCATAAAAAAACGGAATGTAACACCCAAAAAGGGTAGATGAGGAAAACTACACCTAACGTGTGGGGTCTGGCCATATGTCACCGTATACCCTTCCCACCCACAAAACCCACTAAAAGTCCTTAATTTTAATTCTACGCCTCCACTCACTTCTATCCTCGATCATGTTCTCAGAAAGATGCAAGTCTATCATATCCCTCCTAACAACCTCATCCCAAGTCAACCTAGGTCTACCTCTACTCCCCTACCCTCTAAGCTGATGTTCTCTACTGCTTGGACAGGTGCTGCCATCTTTCTCCTCTTCACGTGCCCAAACCATTTTAATCTTCCCTCTCTTATTTTTTCTGTGATACAAGCCACCTCTAGCCTCTAGCGAAAGACGTCGTTTCTTATCCGATCCAATCTTGTGTGTCCACACATCCACCTTAGTATTCGCATTTCTGCGACCTCTATTTGTCTCTTGTGCGATTTCTTTATGGCCCAACAGTCTGTGCCGTATAACATAGCTGGACGTACTGCCACTCTATATAGTTTTCCCTTTAGTTTTGCTGGGAACATCTTATCACACAAAATCCCTGATGCTGCTCTCCACTTGCACCATCCTGATTGTACACGGTGTGCTACATC
>BJCO01549710.1:0-17603 GCA_018326465.1 Flaveria floridana
TATATATATATATAGATGAAGTCTTCTGAAGCTTCAAAGACAAAGTCTTCTGAAGCCAAATGAAGTGAATACTAATTTCTTACGAAGACAGAGGAGCACATGCTTTTCACGGATGTACTTTTGCATAAAGCTGACCCACTTTCCGCTGCAACTCTAAAGACTCACCAACTTGCATGAGTTAGTAAAAAGTAGGGGCGCAAACGAGCTGAGCAGCTCGTGAGCTACTCAAGATCAGATCGATAAAAAGCTCGAATCGAACCGAATTTTATCAAGCTCGAGCCGAGCTCGAGCCTGAATAAAAGCTCATTTAATTATCGATTCCGAGCCCGAGCGTCACGTATCGAGCTCAAGCCGACTCGCGAGGTTAAACAAGCCTTTTTATGTATATTTTTTATTTAATTTATTAAATACATTATATAAATAATATTTATTATATATAAAGTTATGATAAAAAACAATTAATAATGTGTATAATGTTATTTATAAAATATAGAATTATAAATATATATCAAAATTAAATATAAATAGTATTTGTCGAGCCAAGCTCGAGCTTGAAATAGTATTTATCGAGCCGAGCTCGAGCTTTAAAAATAAATCTCGAAACGAGCCAAGCTCGAGATCGAGCTCTCCTAAGTCATCACGAGCCGAGCTCAAGCCCATACGAGCCGAGAAAAGTACATCGGCTCGTTTGCTTCCCTAGTGAAAAGGTCCATGCTTTTGCAAGTGTACATTGAGGTCTTGAGTGTGTAACTTTCTACTTTATGTACTTTTATCCTTTTTGTAATATATTAGGATGTGAGCTATGACATGTCATAGTCGCTAGTCAAAAGACAATCTGCCTTTTGACTTTACATTGATTTTGTTGTCTTTCAATGTTCCAACTGGCTTTCCAAGTATAGCCGGTTGTAGGATGTAGTATAAAGTATCTCAGGGTCTTGTATTCTATTTAACTTATGCATTGTAACTCTTGTAAAAGAACTAGAGATTAATATACAATATTCTTGAAAACCATATATATTCTTCTTGAGTTCTGTCTCATTGTTACTTGTCTTATTTGCATCTTGTTCTTAAATCCTGTTTCCTATTTGAACTGTTAAATGTTCTAACACTCTCCTTATTATGAGACTGATTGTATTTTGACCATCCCTTAACCGATCCTGCAATTGGTATCAGAGCATTCCAGGCTCTTGATTGTAAGATCTTACCATCTTAAATCTCCTCAGTTGTCACAAAACACTTAACATCTCAAATGGCAGCATCTAAGTCCGATATGAAAACCGGTACATGGTAAAGTCCCCACTGATCACTCCTGATGATTTTGATACTTGGTGTTTAAAAATAGAAGGCTTCATCAAGTCACAAGACAGCAGGATGTGGGAGTCTGTTACCATAGGACCTTACATTCCATGCACCTCTTCAGCTGCTGCTGGAGGTGGCATGATCTTAAAGGAAGTGGCTGACTACTCTGAAAAAGATTAAAAAAGAATAGATGTAGATCAGAAAGCCATGACTTCCTTCCAATCTGCTTTTCCAAATGCCATTTACAGAGGCTTCAAGAAGTGCAAAACTGCTAAGCAGCTCTGGAATGCATTGAAGCTGATGTATGAAAGGTCTACTGAAGCCAAAGAAAATAAGAAAGACCTTCTAAAGCAGAAGTTTGAGAACTTCACCTTCAAAATAGGCGAAACCATGACTTAACAATACTTCATGTATGTTGAGATTATGGACACTCTCGTGGATGTTGGAGTGAAACTGGAGTACAAGGATATTGTGAAAAAGTTCATGTCCTCTCTTCCTATACAATAGACACACTACTGTGTGGTCATTAAGAGGACTGAAAATCTCAAGACCTTCACTCTCACTGAGTTGTATGGCATACTCAGTGGTTACTAGATGGAGATGATCATGCAAAATCCATCTGGAAACTCTAGCAATCAATAGAGTTTTGTCCTGTATGTGGTTAAAAAGGATTGTAGAGAACCACAACACTATTTCATCTCTTACCCTGACAAATCAACAAATGGCCATTTCATCACCTTCCCAGAGACACCAAGGGAGAGCTATATCCGAGGAAGCCCATTCCAAGAGCCAAGCTCATCTTAAGCCTTTGTGACTCATAATGAAAGCACATACAACTTTCTCTTCACCCTTGAAGATTTGGACTGTATCCATCTGGATGATCTGGAGTATATGGAAATAGTTCAATAAATGGCTCTCCTTACTCATAGAGCCAAGAAATTCTACAAGAGGATAGTGATAAAGTTTCCTAGCAATGTATCTAGTGGAAAGTTTAGGCTGAATAAGAGCAAAGTAAAGTGTTACAACTATAACCAGATGGGACACTTTACTAGGGAGTACAAGGCACCAAGGACAAATGGTGGTAAGGTACAACCCAAGCCAAACTACACTAAGGGAGCTCCACACACTGAGAAGCCTAAGCAACAAGCTGAAGTTTTTGTGGAAGAAGGGGGCTTTGATTGAAGTTTCCAAATAGAAGATGTGTCTCCAAACCAAGCACTGATGGCAGATCTGGATTAATCCAAGGTATTGGAACATCTTTGTACCCCATAATGCATTGCTAAAGTAAATAGATATAGGTCCTATAACTTAGAGATGAGATATGATCTTGAGTCCTTGAACATCTTAAAATATGATTTCAAAAGAGCTGAAAATGAGTATAAATTAAAAATAGAAGACTTAAAGAAAACCATTTCAACTCTTAAACATGAGCATACCAACTACAGGACTCAAATCAAAGATCTTATCACTAAGTTAATTGAGTGTCAGGCTGAGCTAGTGATCAATAAAACTAAGGCTGAGAAACATGTTCTTGAAGAAGAGACCTTCAAGAATATAATATCCTCATCCCTGCATTCCAAAGTGTGTTATCAAAACAAACATGGACTGAGATCTAGTGAGATAGATCCTCCACACACTCTATTATCTGTAAGATCTCTAAGGTGTGGAACTAGTCAAGATGAGATTCCATCCATAGATCCTAGTGATGAAGAGGATGAAGAGGAAATAGTGAAGGATAGATCTAGGAAGAGTGAAGAAGACCATCCTAACAAGGGTTACTATTCTCTTAAGGAGAGGAAGAAGTCAGGGATGATAAAATCCAAAAGAAAGAACTTGATCTGAGCAGCCAAGAGCAGATCAAAGAGAGCAAAAGAAATCAAGGCCACCTTCAACTCCAAGCATAAACAAGTTTTTATCTCTGTAGGATTTGAAGTGGTAAAGACCGAGGATACAATTTTGAACTCTAGTACTAAGAGTTTAAGTTCGTGTCCAGTTCATCCCTGTGAAGGAATGAAGGCTGATCAGTTGTGTAACACTTCTACACAGCACGAATCATCCACTTTCAAAGGCAAGCCTCACCCTAAGAAGCTTGCTATAACATCTGAAAGGATGAGGATGGAGATGGAAAGTGATCAAACTCAGTCTTGCATTCAAAAGAAGACTCTTAGAAGAAAGCAAATTGACTGTATTATATGTGGCAGTACTTCTCATCTTGCTAAGGATTGCTTCTATAATCCTAAAAGTACTTTCAACAGAACAAGGAAGAAGACTTATGAGAGGAGCATGTTTGGAAGAAATTTGTGTTTCTTTCGAAAGCTCCAAAATGAAAATGAAGACAAGTGAAAAATTGCCTTCGCAAGGAAATTTAGTCTTGGAATAAAGGAATACTTCTGAAGCACTGAACCTTGCTGCAGTGAAAGCAAGATCTTCCAAAGGGCCAGTCTCCAAAACTTCCAAAGTTATAAAAACTTCTGAAGCTTTGAAGGTCAAGTCTAATCTTCCAAAGATGGTGTGGAAGATAAAGAAAGACCATGTGACTAAGAATTCTTCATTAACAACAACAAATGATCCCCAAAGTCTCAGTATAGGATCAATTACTGTTGCATTATCTTTAGTTCATTTTAAAGGGCCCAAGACCACTAAGGCTTGGGTTTCCAAATGTAACTAACTCTCTTTTATTATGAAGGAACAACTGAGGACCAAGAAGAATGTATGAATTATTGACAATCATTGTTCCAGGCACATGACAGGCAATGGCTCTTTGCTCCAAATCTTTGAAAGAATTAATGGAGGGCCAGTTGCGTTTGGAGGAGATGCTGGAGGTTACATTATAGGAAGGGGAAGGGTCATAAATGGTAAGCTTAGCATTGAGAAGGTAAACTTTGTTAAGGAGTTTGGGTACAATTTACTGAGTGTATCCTAATTTTGTGACCAGAGACATAACATGCTCTTTACTAAGCATGAGTGCATTGTTCTCAAGCCAGGGGTGGTCATTCCTCAAGAGCATATCCTGCTTAGAGCATCCCGGAAAGGGAACATGTACAAGTTGGATTTGCAGGAAACATCCCCTTCAGGAGAAGTTTCTTGTTTTCTATCTAAGGCCAATATTGATGAGTCTTTCCTTTGGCATAAAAGAATGTGCCATGTAAACTTTAAGAACATGAACAAATTAATTAAGAATGATTTGATAACTAGAATGCCAAAAAAAGAGTTTACAAGTGATGATCAATGTATTGCATGCCTGAAAGGGAAACAACACTTGGTGTCTCACAGGCCAAAGGAAAAGAATGTGTCATGTAAACTTTAAGAACATGAACAAATTAATCAAGAATGATTTGGTAACTGGAATGCCAAAAAAAGAGTTTACAAGTGATGATCAATGTGTTGCATGCCTGAACGGGAAACAACACTTGGTGTCTCACAGGCCAAAGGAAAAGAACTCTATCACTTCTTCCCTACACTTATTACACATGGATCTCTTTGACCCTACCAATGTAATGAGTCTAGGAAGGACCTCATACTGTTTAATGATCATAGATGATTTCACAAGATTTACTTGGGTTTTCTTTCTTAGAACTAAGGATAAACTCCTGAGATATTGAATAACTTCATTCTGGAAATTGAGAATCAAAGTGATCACAAGGTTAAGATCATAAGATGTGATCAAAAAATCTGAATTCAAGAACCAAATATTTGACATATTTTATGATGAAAATGGTATTACAAAACAATATAGTGCTCCCAGGACTCCTCAGCAAAAAGGTGTTGCTAAGAGGAGAAACATGACACTTATTGAAGCTGCAAGAACCATGCTGTCTGACTCTAAACTGCCCATCACCATCTGGACAAAGGCAGTTAACACTGCTTGCTATATGTAGAATAGATTTTTAGTAGTCAAGACTCATGGGAAGACTCCTTATGAACTGTGGCACAAATGAAGACCTTTCATTGGTTTTCTCAGATCATTTGGATGTCCCTACACCATCTTGAATACCAAAGATCAAGTAGCCAAGTTTGCTGAGAAATCAGATGATGGGCATTTTATTGGATTCTCTTTCCAAGCTAAGGCTTATAGAGTATACAATCTCAAAACTATAGTAGTTAAAGAATCAACCAATGTGATCTTCAATGAGCATACTCCCTGTGTGAAAGGTTCTGGTCCTGATTGGTAATTTGATCTAGATTTAGTTACTAGCTGTTTTAACAAATCTTATGAAGATGTTTTAGGATCTACAGGTAATACATCAACAGAAGATCCTGACCCAAGATTTGAGCTGAGAAGACCAAGAATGAATACTACTTTAGCTCCAGTTGTAGCTAACCCTGCAGGTGAAGTTCCTATTAGCACAACAATGACAAATCAAGCTGATACATATGTAGTGCCTGAAAATTGCAGCTCAGAGGCACAAAACATAAATGAAGGAACTTTAAATGTAGGAGGACATGGTAGTGGTGACAGTGATCAAGAATTTCTTGATGCTGACAACTACTCCATTGAAGACAACATCAATGATGTCACACACGCATTGGATCAAACTTCTCTCGATAAGTGTGATGATATGGTGGGAGACACTTCATTGCTAGATCGATCTATCTAATCAACTTGAGGCGATCCCTTAACCTAGGATCCACAAGTCACACCCCACCACAAACATCATTAGAGATGTTGACAAGGGGGTGATAACAAGAGGACAAACTCATAACAAAAATGTTTGTCTATACTCTTGCTTCTTGTCCCAGATAGAGCTAAATAAAGTTGATGAGGCTTTGAAGGATGGTAGTTGGGTTGAAGCAATGCAAGAGGAGTTGCTTTAATTCAAAAGGCAAAAGATTTGGAGCCTATGTCCTCTTCCTCAATGGAAGACTATCATAGGAACCAAATGCGTGTTTAAGAATAAGAAAGATGATAGAGGACTTGTTATCAAGAACAAGGCAAGAATGGTTGTTCAAGGGTACATACAAGAAGAAGGAATTGATTACAGTGATGTCTTTGCTCCAGTAGCCAGAGTTGAAGCTGTTAGGATATTCCTAGCGTTTGCTGCATCCAAGGACTTCAAGGTCTACCAACTTGATATCAAGTGTGCATTTTTATATGGGATGATTGATGAAGAGGTGTATGTTAAACAACCACCTGGCTTTGAAGACCTAGATCATCCTGATTATATCTACAAGCTTGATAAAGCTCTTTATGGGCTGCACCAAGCTCCAAGGAAGTGGTATGAGAGACTATCTCAGTATCTCTATCAGCGTAGCTACAAGAGGGGTACTATAGATGGAACTCTCTTTATCAAAGGAACAGGGAATGACCTGATGCTGGTTCAAGTATATGCAGATGACATTATCTTTGGCTCAACTAATCCAAAGCTCTGTAAAGACTTTGAGAAGCTGATGAATAATAGATTTGAAATGATTGTCATGGGGGAACTCAATTTCTTTCTAGGAATTCAAGTGAAGTAAGTTGACAATGACATCTTCATAAGTCAGTCAAAGTATGTAAAAGACATACATATAAGATTCAACATGACTAAATGTAAGGTTGCAAAGACACCCATAGCCAGAAACCACTCCATTGGACTTGATCTTAAGGGGGAATGTGTAGATGAACATCTTTACAGGGCTATGATTGGGTCTCTCAGGTACCTTACAGCCAGCAGGCCTAATATCATGTTTGCTACATGCATATGTGCAAGATATCAAGCTAACCCCAAGATATCACACCTGGTTGCTATCAAAAGAATTCTTAGATATCTAAAAGGTGCCCCTAAGCTAGGCTTTTGGTATCCAAAGAATTCTGACTTTAATTTGTATGCCTATACAGATAGTGACTATGGTGGTTGTAACATGACTGCAAAGTCCACATGTGGGGGTTGTGAATTCCTTGGTGGAAGGATAGTCTCATGGCAATGCAAGAAACAATCCCATGTATCTGCATCAACTGCTGAAGCTAAATACATTACTGCTGCAAGCTGCTGTGCTCAAGTACTTTGGATTCAGAATTAGATGATGGACTATGTATATAACTTGAAAGAGATTCCCATTCACATAAACAACAACAGTTTTATCTCTATCATAGAGAATCCTGTGCATCACTCAAGGACAAAACACATTAACATCTGGTATCGTCTAGTTAGAGATAATCATGAAAAAGGATCGATAAAACTAATCCAGGTTAACACAAATGAACAATATGCTGATCTGTTCACAAAGGCTTTTGATGAACAGAGATTTAAGTATCTTATATTAGCAATTGGGATGATTAACCTTGAATAAATTTTCTTAAAACTTAATTTATATTATTTCTAAAAGGAAGTGTGTGTCCTAAGTTGTCTAATTTATCACCTACATAAGCTAGTTTATCTTGGGAGAAATATTTTTCAAATGATATTCCTTAGCATTTTGAAAATTACCAAGTGTACTTTCTTTCGAAAGACATTAACAATGCCTTCAGAAGAATTTTAAGTCTTCAAATCACATAACTACTTAAAAGAAATTTACCTTCGGAAGAAATGTATCTTCCGAAATCAAAATATGCTCCTAAGTACTTACATGTATTTGAAGAACAAATTTCTTCCGAAAGCAATTATGTCTCGAAAGATTTATTCTCTTTAAGAATAAAACTTCCAGCTCTTAATATATTTTGAAACCAAATACTCTCCGGAAGAGAAAATACTACAAGTAATTTTTCTTCCGAAGCCATTTTTAACTAAGCTTAGGAATATCTTTCGAAGTCAAAATTTGGCTTCAGAAGTTTTTCACAAAACTTCTGAAGACAAGTTACATTTCTATGAGTTTTAACTTCCAAGAAAACTACCTTTTTGGGCACTTTCTCAGAGGTGGGACCGATATTCAGACTTCAAAGTTTAAATTTTTTCATTAAATTTGTCTCAAGTCCATTTCATATAAATAAACCCAACGGTTCCCCCGTATTTCACTATCTTATTCATCTGCAAATTTTCTAAACCTTAATTCCCACTCAATGCTTTTGTTCTTACCTTCCTTCACCTCAAAACTACCATAAATGGTCAACCTTGACTGCAGAAACCAACTAGATTTTTCCATGCAGCTTCACAGGCAACACATCAGGTTGCTCTATTAAGCTTTGAGAAAGATCCAAGTTTCTCAGAGGTTTGTCGGTTTCTTTCTCTATCTCACTATTTCACCTCCCTCACCATTGATCCTCCACTCTATGAGGATCAACTTTTGAACTTTTAGAGGACCTGCCAAGAGGTCACCATGGAAGGGGAGAAGGCAATGTCTGCCACAGTGCAGGGGAGGACAATTTTTCATCACTCCAGCTTCCATCAACTCTCATCTATAACTGGATGATGCAGAAGGTGAATTGTCCTTCCTAAAATCTGGTGTAAACCACTCCTTTGAGCAGATGGGCTATGAAGGTGACTTCTCAGTCAGAACCTTCAAGAAAGGAAAGGTTTCTCCTCAATGGAAGTACCTCCTCCATGCCATTATCCATAGCTTGTCTAACAAGCATGGAGGTTGGGACCAAATTCCAGAAGATCTTTCTTTCATAGCCCATGGGATGGTTCATAGGGTCAAGTTTAGGTATTCACAATTTTTTACAATAATTTGCTTGCAAACCTCGACTCCTTAGAATATTATATGTTCCCTAGATATGTTCAGCACATTCTCAACTATGAGTTGGGCTCACAGTTGAGGGGAACAAGTAATATTCTAAAATATGTTCAGCACATTCTCGACTGTGAATTGGGCTCACAATTGAGGGGAACAAGTAATATTCTAAAATTGGAACATATGAATCAGAATCTTCAAGACTATGAGAAAGCCAACTATTGGCTTCTCAGGGGTAGAAACAGCTCTGGTCCCAAAAATATTAGAGCTCATTGCTTAAGGTGACAACCTAGTAGCACCAGCTAGTGTTGAACCCACACCTTCCACTTCAAGACAACCCACATAGCCATAAATAACCATCACCTACCAAAGAAAATCCAAATGAACCCCTGCTCAAGTTATTCAACTTATACAGGCCCCCATATCACTACCCATACAGGAGGAAGTGGATACTGGAGCTCCTACTTCTCCTGAGGAGCAAACCACTCCCATCTCATAAATAATCAGTCATGAGGTTTCTCATGCTCAAACTTAAGAGCTCATCACCCAAAAAGCCTTAAGCCTTCACTCAGAGTGTCAACATTCTAGTGAATAGCCTTCAGGGGAAAGTTGCCATTCCTAGCCTCTAGATCTAAACCAGCCAATTCCTAGCCTAGACTTCTATGATGATAAGGAGATGGCACTCAGTAAGTATCATGAATCTCTCTTCTCTTTTTCTGCTTAAAGAGAAATGAGTACTTCTGTGTTACCCATATCTAGCGTACATCATCCAACCTCCAGTGAGGTGGATCTTCCTGAACCTGTTCAAGAGATCCATATGGAAAAGGCTCTCACTTCTACAAGTGATTACATCATTAAGACCTTAACCATGATAACCCATCCCATTGACACTTTAACTAAAGTTGTGAGTAAGCAAGGGAAAACCAACAATCAAGAATAATAAGCTGGTGATGAGGAAGAAGACTTAGGTCCAATTCTCTCATCCCCCAGTGATTCTTCTACTAAAGATGAGGGGAATCTCAGACTAAAGGTGCACAAACTGACAAAAACATGCTCCTACTTAGTCTCAAAGGTCAATCACTTAGAATCTCAAGTGACTACATTGCAAAGAAGGGTCAATGATCAACAAATTAAGATTTTTGATCTCAAGGAACAACTAGCTATGAGACCCTTTAGGAGGACTCAACCAGGAACACAAGAACCCTAGGATGTGATAGATTTCACCTCTAGCTTACCTATGCAAGTGGGTGATGCTACCAAAAAGGGGGAGGAAGTTGTCACAATCATAGAACCTGGGAGTCCTTCTCAGAATATGGACATTGAGGAATTACCAACCTTACTTGCAATTGTTCATACTCAGCAACCTCCTCAAGTTCACACTGATATGGTCTCTTTTATATAAAGTATGTTTGAGGAGGGAATACCAAGGGCAATATCAACCCCACCCTATGGAGCTGAAAATGAAATTCTAGGATGGAGGTATGATGCTGATAGAAGATCCCTAGTACTGTATAGATTTCAAGAACAGCAAGAGATCTTCAACTTTCAGACCTTGAACTTCTATGTCAGTCTTTCTCTAGTCAATATGTCACTGGTCAATCCAACTCAACATAGACAAGATGACATATTGGCTGAGAGAATTCAAGACAGGATTGTTGAAGAATTCAGACAAAGAAGAAGACAACTGCAAAATGGTAATGTCATTGGTTAACTGTATGTTAAGGTGGAACCCAAGATTAGCTTCGAAGGGGAAACGTTGACTGAAGGCCCAGTGACAGAACTTGTGAGCATTTTCACAGAAACAACTACTTCAACATCCTTTACCCTCAGTGAGGCACCAATTGGTGAAGGTGCTTCACAACCTCTCTTTGGCTAAAGCTTGACTGCTGAACCAAGCAATGAAGACCAAAGCTCTCTCCACCCTAAGTCATCAAGGCCTATGAGTGACAAAGGGAAGAGAGAAATGATCTCTGAGGAGATTGAGGAAGAGGAAAGAGAGAAGAAGAGGAAGCTAATGGGAGAGAGTTCAACTAGTTCCTCAGGCTTCATGGAAGCTACAATCAGGACAACCCCCAAGCCAAAACTCAAGATGATGAGTTGAGGGCTGCCAGATTGAAAAATTTTGGAACCAGGAACTACAACATTGATGAATTTATCTCTATTCCCTTAGAAGAGTTAAATAAACTGGCAGACTTAAAGCTGAGAAAGGAGAAGAGGATGTAGAATTGCTCCTCAAGGTTAAAGAAGAAAGAAGGCAAAAGAGGCTGTACAAACATGCTCCTAGTCTCGAGAGAGGCTGTAGCAACTGAACAACCTCAGGTAGACAAGTAGGCTAACAGACAAAACATGATCAACTATCTGACTACCACAGGCCTCTATCAGTCATCTGCACTTCTTCCCCTCTCATATGAATTCACTGAATTTGAGTATCTTAAGTAGCTGGAATAACAGTTCTTCAATGAATAAAAGGATGCTAAGAGAAAGATGAGGGAAGAAGCTGCAAAGTCAAGGGCCATCATCTAAAAGAGTCAAAAGAAGTCTGCTGACAGATAAAGGATGATAAGCTTCTTGAAGCTGTATGGATTCTCCAGAAAGATGCTTGGTCCAGTGTCTCTATCCACTATGGATGAGTACATTTGAGTGATCAAGCAGAAGACTAAAAAGGGAGAGCTTGTGGACTTGCATTCTCCACCAAGCCAAGCTCCTTCTGAGGTAGAGGTTAAGGTTAAACCAACATAGACAACATAACCTGGACCTTCAGCTGCATCTCATCCGACCTCATCTTCTATTCCATGGCAGGGTTCTACTCTTTCTCCTTCTGAACCTATGAGGGAAGAGGACCCAACTGAGAGAGGCATAACAGAACAACCTGGTACTCAAGACCAGCCTTCTCAGTTAAACACTCCGAAGAGGAAGAAAAGGATGGCCCTAGAGAGAGTATACAAGAAGACAAAGGCATCCACTTCCAGACCTTAGGATGAGTCAGAGCATCCTGAGGAAGTGCAACAAGAGGCTGCTCAACCAACTCCTACTCAAGAACAACCTCTTGCAGCCGGAAGACCCATCTTGTCTTGTGTAACACCCGAAACTTTGTCAAAATAAAAGAGAAATAAAAGTATCTTTCATAAAAAGGAAAAAAAGCTAAAGTAGAAGGGGTTAAAGTGTAAAATAGTACAACAACCCAGTATTTTAATATATATGGGGATATGGTCGCCCATAGGCCGCCCATATTGCACATCCCATCTGCTTTCTTTTGATAAAAAGAAGAAAAGAGGAAGCTGAAGAACTTTCTCTCGGTTGTTCAAGAAAAACAAGGCTGATATCTCCTAAGGTAAGTGTTTTATGTGTAATTGACTCGGTTTTCTTGGTGGTTTCACCCTTAGAAACTGTTATGTATGTGTTTAAGTGTTCGGGTTGTGTTTTGACTTGTTTTAGGTGTTTGAATTCGTGTACGAGTAAGTTTGGAGGAGTTTTACTTGCTTGATACATCAGGTGAGTTTTAGACCCCGGTTTCTACATGTTTTACAATTTCTTTGGGGGCTAAAAATGTATAAAAATGGGTTTTCTACTATTGTTATGTATACCCGCATGTCTTATGCTTGTATGATAATGTTTTATGTTTGTTGATGCGATGTATAGGCTTAGAAAAGTACTATTAAGTTTGGAACATGTAAGTAGAATGATTGGGACTGATAATATGTTGGAAATAAGCTAAACAGGTTGTCCAAATGTCCGAATATGGCCCAACCTTCTAGAATTTGCCTTAGAAAGTTTCCAAGTCAGTTCAAACGTCCAAACAGGGCCCAACCACCCAAACAGTGCCCCATACGTCTAGAAAATGCCTTAGAATTTCTAAGTAATAGTCCATACGCCTGAACAGTAGACCATGCGTCTAAGACCTAGTCTCAGATGCCTAAGTATAGTCCAAACGTCCAAATAGTGTCCATGCGCCTAAAATGGTTCAGACGCCTAAGTGTTGAAACGCTCAAATAGTGCCCATGCACCTAAACAGGCCTCATGCGCCTGCATAGTGCTCATGCGTCTAGAACACTTGGAACATTTTTTGAAATTTTGAGAAAAACAGAATCATTAAGGTTTGACCCGAGGTTGACTTAGGGTTTTTAATTGTTATTATATTGCATTATTATAAGTGGTTCTTATGATCATAGTAATTATTATTGTGTGACTTATGTGGTGTGTTTATGATCATAAAAGCAAGTATTATCATTAACAAAGTTAAAGAATAATGATAAAGAGAAGTGGAACCTAATTAAAATAATGAAAGTCTTGCAAGCATATAGGAGGTGCACGACTATGTTGTCATTAGCTCAACTGTGATGCGGGTTAGCTACCCCAAAGGATGCATACAGGGTCAATCAATTGAGATTGACGGACCTTTATAGCATACCCTAGGTGACTGGGTCAGCCTCGTGTACAGTGATCATAGTCTATTGATAGACCACAGGCCCAGCACCAGTTTTTCACGCACAGAGTTTAGGGTATTGCTCATTGGTCTATATAGACAGTGAAAGATAAAGTTAAAGAGTATGAAGTGAATAAAGTTATACAGTAAAGAAAGAAAGCATTACCTTTTTGTATAGTTGATGCGTGCTCACGTACAAGAGTAAGAGAAGTATTTTTATAAAAAGAGTATTTTCATATATATATATGATACAAGGTATTTTAATACTTTTAAAACTAGAACTCACTCAGCAACATTGACCTTTATACATTTTCAGTTGGCAGATAATTATTACTGATGATGGCACGAGGGTGAAGCTACTTGGCGGGGAAAAGACTGACATCCATTCTTATGTTAAGATATTATTGTTTTGTAATGCAATTAAACAATCTTTTGTAACTTAAACCCCATTGTATTGCTTAACAACACTATTTATTAATAATAGAGAATGGCTTTTGCTAACATAATTCCACTGTTTATTTTATGAAATGTATATTATTATGTATCTATGATGCGATGAATGACCAACTGTGAGGTGCCTGGGATCGGGGCCTTACATCTTGGACCTTTGCTACTAATCCAGACAGATGGTATGTCATCAGAGAGTGGTCAAAATGTCTACTTCTGGCAAGATATGCTTGATCTTCCTCTACATGATCTCCATGATATCAGAAGGTACTATGAGAGTTTGAAGGATCCTGACCAAATGATGAAAAAAGGAATGGTCATGATCCTAATAAGGATTGTCAACTGATGAACAACATTCTCTGTTTTGGTAGCATTATCCTAGGGAGAGTTTGTAACGTTTAATATAAAGGCTGATGTATAGGTATATATATACATTGTATGTTTGTAATAGTATGAGTATACAATTTCTTTTATGTATTGTGAGTGTATGTTGGTTTGAGTATATATACCAGCAACCAAAGTTGTATGCATTATATGAACAGAAAGCAATCGTCCAGGATCATTCAATATAATGGTATGCACACGATACCCAGGCAAACCCATGGAAATACCCCTTTATAAAAGAAAAATACACTATGTAACTTTATTGCGTTGGAAAAGACTATACTATGACTATGTTATGGACCCCCTATTTAATGGATCATTTCAACAAAAGGGTTCATATTTGTTCTACTCAGTTGGTAATAATAGAACAATTTTATTCTTAGGAACAAAGAGAAGCAGATTTATTCTATACTCAATAAGTACCAATACACAATGGGAAGTTCATGCTATTTTCTATGAGCGAATGTGCCCATACTTGTTCATCATTAGAGGAAACTATTCGTAATAACTCCCCCTATTTTCTTACTTTCTTTATCATTTTTTTAGAATTGATAAAAAAATCTGATTAGGATAAAGTACAATATTATAAAGAAAAAGAAAGGCTATGTTACGTTTACACGTCAAAGTAAAATATAGTACTTAGTTCTTTTTTATTTCATTTAATGCCTATTGGTGTTCCAAAAGTATCTTTTCAAAGTCCTGGAGAGGAAGATGCATCTTGGGTTGACATATAGTATGACTTTTCCGATATATTGGGTCATATGGGATTTCCCTGTTTTCTCCCCAATCGAGATATGCTCTGTTTCACCCATGAAAGATTAATTGAATTATCAAATATTTGGAGCGTGAAGTGCAATTAGATCCATTTTTAGGGGGATTCAAATTACTATTATCAATTAGAAGAATTTATGGTTGGCTTAGTTGGACTACTACATTGAAGTATCCTTAAAAAACCAAGTGGTAATACATCTATTTTATATCATAAAGGATTCCTATTTTTTTGTAAGTAGAAGTTTTTTCAAACTCTTATGTTAATCAATTGAGTAATATGCATGAATCTATCAACTTTTTTACGGAATGCGTGAATTGAAAAAAAAGAAGGGACAAGGAAAAGAAGTTGTAATGGGAGCATTTGTACTATATGTGCAAATCAAAATCGGGCAGATCTTTATTCGGTTAGAGCATAAACCTAAAAACATTAAAGAAAAGAGGCCCATTTAAGAAGAAGAAAATGACATCGTGATTTGGATTGGATCTCGATGAAACAATCCATCAATGCGAAGTTAATTGGATAAGTTTAATGAATTCTTTTTTTTATTATATGTTATAGGGAAAGGAAAACAAACTCATATTTAGTGAAAAATAAAAGAAGATCATTTTCTTATAAGTTAGAAGGAACTTGCTATGAAAAAAGAAAAAGTATTGGAATCTACACATTGATTTTTTTGAGTCGTATGCATCAAAAGGCGCCTGTACGGTTCCGAAGGGATATAATTTTACCCTAATCAACCGACTTTATCGAGAAAGATAATACACACACACATTGTATGTGTGTATGGCTAAATATAATTACGGTTTTCATATGATATATATATATGATATATATGTATATATAGATGAAGTCTTCCGAAGCTTCAAAGACAGTCTTTTGAAGGCAAATGAAGTGAATACTGATTTCTTCTGAAGACAAAGGAGAACATGCTTTTCTCGGATGTACTTTTGCATAAAGCTGATCCACTTTCTGCTGCAACTCTGAAGACTCACCAACTTGCATGAGTTGGTGAAAATGTCCATACTTTTACAACTGTACATTGAGGTATTGAGTCTGTAACTTTCTACTTTATGTACTTTTATCCTTTTTGTAACATATTAGGATGTGAGCTATGACATGTCATAGTCACTAGTCAAAAGGCAATCTGCCTTTTGACTGTACATTGATTTTGTTGTCTTTCAATGTTCCAACTGACTTTCCAAGTATAGCCGGTTGTACGATATAGTATAAAGTATCTGAGGGTCTTGTATTCTATTTAACTTATGTATTGTAACTCTTGTAAAAGAACTTGAGATTAATATACAACATTCTTGAAAATCATATATATTGTTCTTGAGTTCTGTCTCATTGTTACCTATGTTCTTTGCATCTTGTTCATAAATCCGGTTCCCTATTTAAATTGTTAAGTATTCTAATACTCTCCTTATTGTGGGACTGATTTTATTAAGAATATCTTAACCGGTCCTGCAATATATGATGATATGAGTAAACGTATATTATCATATTGTGAAATGAGCATGACATGTATGATTAGTAATTATATATATATATATATATATATATAGGTGAATAATGATGAGTGTATTTGAACTAATAATATACACACACACACAAATACAAGTTCTTATTCATTTAAGTAATTAATTTAAGTATACATATTTTGCGCCGACCCAAGACCGACAGGATGTATCAATGCTCAATAGATGTGTTTTAAGATTCAACTATCTTTAATTATAGGGGTTTGATCGTTAGTTTGCTCTCATCTCTAGAAACCTTTTGTTTGCTTTATTTCCATATCATTTCAAGGTGAGTTTCATGGTCCTGTTTTCTTATAATCATTTTATAAACATCAAGTGGAAAAAGATTCTCAACATCATCCTGTAGTGAAATCAATTATTGATTTGGGACTATGTGTTACTGTTTTATAAGTTTATATCTAGTACATGCATGAGTTTTCCATATGTTTCTTTATTCACAACTATTTAACTATGGTGTTGGAGCCGACGGACAGGTATTGATAGTACTATTAGGTTGACGCCCCCATCATTGCTTGTTGGTATACTAGTTGGGACTGACAGTGGTCACAAACAGACCCTAGGGTGAACATGTTTCAACAAAATCTATGTGTACGTCATAGGTTTACTTGTAATGCTCATGATTACTGTAACATTTCGTATTTTTGTTAAATAAAATTTAACCTTGTTATATTCTTGTAAGGTTCATTTAAGTCATTTGTGAAACATTGAGGGCTTACTGATGCTAGTCGGTTAGTTAATTTAGAAGTTAATGTATTAATTTATTAAATAATAATAATAACAATGGTAATTACAACTTTTACGTATTAATATGAAACTTAACATTAAGTTATAATATTAACAATAATAATAGTCAAAATAAAATAAAGATAATAATAAATAATAATTTATAAAAAAATAAACTATTGATAGGTTATAAAAATATTCAAAACCTAAACTTAATTTAAAGTTCAGGGGGTGTTTATGTAAATTTAAAAGCTTTAAATGAGACTTTCTAGCATAAAATTATAAAAACTAAACTACAAGGGTTAATTATGTAAATTTACAAAACCCAAACCAATTCCCCCCCCCCTCACGATTTTCCGGCGAGGAACCCGGCCGGAGTCCGGCCACCCTCCGGCGATAGTTAAACGCCCAAACTAAGCCGTTTCAACCA
>BJCO01549783.1:0-10564 GCA_018326465.1 Flaveria floridana
CTTCAGTAGATATCATCAGCTGTTGTCTTCAGTCTTTGTCTTCAGACTTTGTGCTTCAGTAGAAGGTATTCAGTTCTTCAGTTCTTCAGCTTTTGATTCTTCAGTACTTGTCTTCAGTACTTGAAGTCTTCAGTACTTGTAAGATCAGTACTTCAGACTTCAGTACTTGGTCTTCAGTACTTTGGAGTCTTCAGCTGTTGTTCTTCAGTTCTTTGATCTTCATACTTTGTTCTTCAGACTTTGTTAGAACAGCTGAGGCTGGAGCTAAGATGCTCTCGAGTCTGACATTCAAGCAAGATACTCTCGAGTCTGACATTCAAGCAAGATGCTCTCGAGTCTGACATTCAAGCAAGAGAACACAATAGCTGATGGGAGTCTTCAACAGTTGTTGCAGTGGCATGTGGGACTTAGAGGTTTTCCTGATCTTGGCTCATTGGTTCTTTTGGTCTAACGGTACGTTATATTGAGAATTTGTGTGGCTTTACTAACTTTAGCATGTAGAAATACCCTTAAATTTAACCTTCTAGGTTATTGATCTTGATCTATGGCTTGAGACTTGAAAAGAAAGTAGACAAACTAAGGTATACTGAGTTGATTATTGTACTAACTGTAGAATTATATATGATTAAAAACATCTAAGACCTTGTTAGAATATTTCTTAAAAGGCTTCTAGTAGATTATATGTGACATAAAAGTGAGGTGCAACTTCTGGAGGTCTTTAGTTTGTACTAAGCTATATATTGATTGACATTATATTTGCTTCATAGTTATAGATTTTGCATGTGTCTATAGTGTATCATTTCTTCTTGTTTTGGGATTAGGCTACTATAAATGATGTAATTTGTTCTATCACTTTATTTGCCTATTGGTACTTGATAGTAAGAGAATAGAGTCAAAGGCGGACCTAAAAATATTTTCTCTTGGGTCAGTTTTATTTTGTTCTTGAGTGTTTCTTAACATCATGTTGAAATTTTTGGTCAAGGTCGGATTGGATCATATAAATAAAAGTTGATTGGTTTATATTCGGAAGAATCCCATAAAATGTTTTCTAAAACAGTTTTTCAAGAATACCATTTGACAATAACGATTCGAGTAACTTCCGTTCTAAAATCTCTCATAAGTCCTAAAATTAAATTCAATTAATATATTTCAATATATATCTAATCTATTATTTTTATTATTCATTGGAAAACTAAAAGATAAAAAACCTAAAAGGTAAATAAAAATATTTATTATAAATGTATGAGCATATAAGAAAATGTTAATTAGATATAACTAGTATTAAGCCCCCCGCGTTGCGGCGGAAGACGTAAAACCATGACAGATGCATCAATGTTACACCACCATCGGCGATCACCAACACCGGAAAACTTCTATTAAAAAGAAATAAAAAATGGACAAAATAAACACTAACGGAAAGTCGACTTAAAGACATTGAACCCGCACGTGAAACGTAAAATATTAAAAACAATAACTAAGTCAATCTAAGACCCGCGCGTTATGACGCGGCCGTTAAACGGGAAAAATTAGGCGTAAAAAATTTCAACAGCATGCATATGTTGTGACGTGTTAACTCGTAAAATTTTAACCGAAACATAAAACGAAAAGTATGTTAAAGATTAAAAATATAGGGAACCAAAGTTGAAAGTGAAAAAATATAAGGGGTAAGTTGTAAAAGATATAAAAGTATTGGGGTTAAAACTTAGAAGAAAGAAATACTAAGAAGAAAGAAATACTAAAAAGAAAGAAATACTAAAAAGAAAGAAAAAACAAAAAAGGGTACAACCTTTTAAAGCTGAAGTACAACCTATAATGCATAAATAAGTTGATAATTAGCATTATATATAACCCCAAAACTTCGATTGGAATATGTAAATTTATAAAATAATCAATTAAAATACATAATAAACTTATTAATAATAACTTTATGCATTGCAAATCAAAAGAATTGCAATTTGCTAATCTTTGGATAAAGACACTAATATCATCTTTGCAAATGGCAATTCCTAAGTAGTGTCTTTTCAATTAAGGGTGACTTTTAAATGAACTTTTAGAGATAATTATGACATGGTAGATTGGTAGAGAAAATTAAATAAACGGATGTAATATAACTGTTGGCGGGTTATAGATTTTCTAAACAAATTATTTGGGTTTAGGACGTAATTTTTTCTTAAAGGTTCCTATTCAAATAATCATGTGGTCAAATTGCAAACCGTTAAGATACGTCACATATAAAAAAAAATTTGTGTCGGGTCGGTTGACTCCTCCATTTTCTTACCCTGACTAAATTGGTTGAACATTAGTTCTAGGAGCTTTACTTCTCATTCACTAGAAATTATCTTAAGAGTGGTCTAGTAATTAAGGGAGCATTCAATAGTTGTCACTTTAGTCCTTAGAGGATTTAAGAGGATCTATCACCTAATTGATAGTTTTCTTCATTTGAATTCTTTATTCAAGTATTCTGAGTTTAAGTTTTAAGTTTTTTTATGCTTAAGAATTTCATCATTTGTATTTAGAAGGCTATATATCACCAGAAGATTTATTATTGATAGATTCGCATGTGTTTTTTAGAATTGACACTAGGTTCTTTTCGCTACTATTTCACTTTACGTGATAGGAATACTTGTCTATATGTGGTCTAGTTTAGTCATTTTGATAGTTATCATTTATTATGCATTAAAACTTGTTTTGAGTAGCTCCGCAACCATCATATAGTTTTGGAGTGCCTCTACAACCATCCTACAGTTTTGTCAAATTTTATAATTATTTGGTCTGACTTGGTTTTGTCTATTTATATGTGTATATTCTTAAAAAGACTGAAATATTATAAAAAGATTGAATTATCTAAGTCGAAATAATAAATTTAGAGAAATGTTTTAAGTACATAAAAGTTTGTCGTATGCCGATTAACTTGGTAGACTTCTATTAGAAAAGTTTTAGATTACTCTAACGAACTATAAGATCAAATGATTATTTACGTATTCCTAGCCAACACAACGGGTTCGCTGAAGTGAACTTTTAGTCAAGACATGGCAAGAGGTTGGAATGAAATTTTAAGTTACAGGCTAACGAGTCTGTGCTAAATATATCACCACTTACCGTCTGTGAGTGTGAGTCAACATAAAAACTCCCGCTTTTGATAATGTTAGTGTTATCAATAATTTTAGTGGTATTGGATTAACTTGTTGATCTGGTAAATTATACGAGTGTCTAAATGAGTTAGGTGATGCAGAAGTGCTAGTTCGTTCTACGCTATTATAATTGACTGTGTATATAAATGCTTGGGCTTATTTTATTGGACGTATTTATTATTATTATTGGGCTATATGATCATGTGTTTTATTTGCTAGCAAGGCTGGCCCAATTTTCCATGGATATGAATTTTAATTCATGAAGTCCAACTTCATTCAATATATACAAACACATATACGCAGAAGAAATCAGATCTAGAAGAAACAAAATGGAACTTACGGTTTCTCTTCACAAACGACAAATATTAATTTTAAAAAAAAATCTCAGTTTTAATATGATTAAACATTTGATATGTTTCATATGGACAATCAATTCGTTTCATCTAATAGTTTTTAATCACGTTTCTGATATTAATCAAGTTACCAGTTTTAATTTTTACAATTCTTCGCTCCGTATTCTCTACTCATAATCAATATTAGCGCCATTTCATTCAATGAATTTAATGGAGTTATGAACACCGTCTTCGATTTGGAGTAAGTAGCATCATCGATATTAAAAGAAACAATATATACTTTTGATTTCGATTGTTCCAGTCCTGGTTCGCACATTACAACAGGTTAGAACACAAGTCGTTTGTTCCTGTCCGCTAGAACAAAAAAGAATACATGCTGTTGTTGTTGATGGCATGGAATTAATGAATTGATGGTGTTTTTGGTTCACAAGGTTTGATAAAATTTGTTTCATTCTTGATGACAAATGTTCTACACCTTCTACACTGACTACTCTAAAACTCAAAGATATTTAAAATCAAAAAGCAAATCGCTAAATCAATGCAAATATCGCGAGTCAACTGAAGGCTCATGTTTGTGAGATTGGATAGTCTCTAAAACATACGTGGGAGATTTGGATCATGTATCGAGACCAGATTAAAGCCGATCTCCCAAGAGATCTATGTGAAAATAAGTCAATAAAAGTACCCTATATAAATTGCACTATTATGTATCGCGTGTGGTGGGTTAAATTATTGGAAAACCTTTTTCCCAGTTGCCACGACAACCAGGATACCAATAGCTATAGCCATGAATAAAAGCTGTAGTAAATAGTAATTACTAATTCTGGGTGACCCCGATTTCCCTTTGCATCTAGGCTGAGCTTGATTATTGGCAAAACTTGAATAACCCACGCGGCTACACCACCAGAAAGTGTGTGGCACTTGTAGTTTTCAACAAACGATTTTGATAAAGCATTTGTTTGTGATCAATACACCTTCAGAAAGTGATATTTCAACATAATAATTCCATAGGGTTACAGGTAACCTAGAACCTGGTCATATAAATTCCCAAAACACTTAACATTCTAAGCGAAAATGGTCATACAAAATGTTTATGCAGGGAAAGTATGAACCTGGATCCTACGGCAGATTTCTAGGGTGCCTTACCACTAGGCCATTTTTTGATGATTATCGAATCAACTTATATAAGCACAAGATCGACACTTCTTAAGCCGTATCAAAGCTTCCAGTCTCGTATGAATCCCAATTACCTAAAATATCTAATAACACTACAGTCACCAACTAAACCATATGTAGAATCAACAATGACTGTATTTGTCTCATTTATAATTTCATATGCTTGTTTATAGACAGCAACTATATCTAAACAGCTAACTTTTTACCTACAACTAAGAGACTGTGGCTTAGATTAATGAACGACTAAGCATGAAATTACAACCATCAATGATCAACTGGCAACCACGCAAGTACATAATCTGATACATCTTGTAAAAGAAGGGACTTAGAATGATGGTTTTCATTTGATTATTATTGTTATTATTATTATTTCGACTCGCTAGGTTCAGATAGTAGAGCCAGATACCAAAAATCATTAAAAGAAACATCAGTCTGTGATGAAACCTAGATGATGAAAGAGGAAGTGGTATACAATATTACTTAACTCTTAAGAAAAAAAGCATTTAGGGCCACTTCACTTTTTAGTTAAAAAGGATGAAGCACTATAAAAGCATTTCAAGCAGAATAAAGAATAGAAGCCACAATAACAGTTTTATAATATGTGTTCCACAAAGTTGGATCAAGAATTGAACATAGCATAAGACTGGAAGTAGTGGTGCCCCAGAGAGCGCCAAAGTTGTTGATTTGGACAAAAATGGGGCGTTAAAGCCACTACATCCTAGTTAAAGGGAGCTTCAAAGTTTTGTTTCGCCAAGCCCTTACAGGCGTTAAAGAGATGAGTGAATTCATTTTTTCCTACTTTTGACAATCTTTAACTAAAAGAGGCTTTAAACCACTACACTTGTTTTAAAAGAAGCTTTAATAAATTCATATTTGCTAGTTGGCATTTTAACTAAATAAACCACTACACAGTGTAACTACAATGATGAAAAAATATGAGGGGTCATAGCCGGATCAAAACACACCCATCTCTACATTCCTCCCAGAATAAAAATACCAAATTGTTTTTCATCTGAGTCTCTCTTTTCATTACTACCCTTAGTAAGAAAAGTGTACCATCAATCACATGAAAACACACAGAAGAAATTTGAACATGATTAAACAAGAAATACACAATAGGCATGTATCAGTAAGGATTGGGATAGTGATACCCGGCTCCATTAATTGGCGGATACCCATATGGCATCATTGGTGGTTGTCCAGGAGCTATGTAACCACCGTTGTTGATATTGGTCAAACTACTTTGACCTTGCATTCCAGTCCTAGCATATTGTTGCCAGACCATCTGTTCTTGCACAAGCAACTGTCGTTTTTTCTCCATATCTGCCATTTGGACATAAGAAGGTGGAGCAACGCTTAATGATGCTGCAAACGGATCTCCTCCAACTGTTTGGACTGACCCATCAGGGGCAGGAAGTGCTAATACGGGTGTGGCAGTTTTCCCCGGCAATGCAACACTGCTAGCACTACCACCACTTAACTGGTTGGTGCTAACATATTGCCTCACCATTCCTTGGTCATAAATTCCATTAAGAAGCAAAGGATCAAGCCCACCACCCATTGCCGCCTTCTGTTTTTCTAGATTACTAGCGGTCTCGACTAGTGCAAGTTCCCAGTCTACTTTTCCAGGTTCTGCAGCTGGATTCTGCCAAGCAGAGGTTACCTCAGGCTCACCATTGGATCCAAATGCTTCCCAGTTACCATTGGTTTTATTTGCTGCTGGACCTGCAAACAATGCCAATGCAAATCTATTTCCTTGGTCATCTGCTGTCAAAGCCTCCTCTCTTAAATCCACTAAATCCCCGGTGTGTTGTGATTCAGCCTTGGGTGGCTCGGAAGCAGGTGGTGGTGGTGGTGGTGGTGGTGGTGTCTCTGGTGCTGGCAATGCTTTTATTTCATTCATATCATATTCTGGCTCTTCCTCTCTTACCTGTTCCACAACCTCTGGTTTTTTTTCTGGGCTATTCATAGCCTTGGCTCTATCTCTAACAAATTCCTCCAATGTCTCCAGTAATTTAGCAGTTATCCTCTGAACTTCGGGATAGTCTGAAGATCTTGCGATGCCCATATCCTTGCACCAATTGTAGAAACCTACAAGCTCATCAATCTGCTTTGCAGCGCTAACATAAGCATCGAATGCTTTCACGCAATCCTCATACTCCATATCGAAGAAACGGTCAAGCAAGATGGCCAGGACTTCACATATATCCGCATAAAGCTTGAAACTTTCTTGAACAACAGGATACAGAGCAGCCAACACCAACCTGCTGTTTCTTGCAAGGCCCGTGGGTCTACATGACAAGATCCTATCCAACAACCTCTGTAAATGCCCCATCTTTCCAAAGATCCTTTCGGGTTTCATATCTCTCAACGGTGTCACAATATTCTTGTCCTGTGAGGATCCCTCTCTCACATCTCCAAAAGATCTTGAACTCCTCATATTTCCACCATACCCAGGATTGTCATTGTAACCGTAATCATTCACATGATATGGAGGGGACCTCCATCGATCATCCCTGAACCTGTCTGGTTCTTCACTGCCACCATTGTTTTGTTTCCTCTCATAGGCAATCAAATCCAGCTTCTGATCCAGGTAAAAACCATAAGTCCTCACAAATGTAGAGTGATCCCATGAATTTGAATGGGCCTCATCACGGAAATCTGACATGTTAAGCAACCTTGTCCCTTTCCTCGTAGCATACATGATTTCCTGCTGGAAAACCATGTCCCCCTCGTTCAACAATCGGTGGACTAGAATCAAACACTTTAGTGCCACAATCCAATCATGAGTCTTGCTCAACCGTTTTGACACTGCATGGACACAGGTACTCACATAACCTCTTGAATAGGATGTCAGCTGCAGGATCTCTCGGATATACTTCTCACTAGCCGGATCATCATCATGACTGGTGGCTTTCACAATAGCCACCTCGAGCTCAGGGGCCATGTTGCTAGCAACCTTAGCTATCCCAATACTCGTTTGATCTTTCACCGCACCCATAGCCTTCCGCAAAGCCATATTTCCTTGTCTGGTTGTCCAAAAATCCTAAATCAACATATTACAACATTAGACAAAACTAATACTTCATTTAATTGTAGTGAATCCCCAAAATCAAGTTTGAAACCGAATCTAAACTGCTTAAATTAATGAACTGCATAAAGCAAATCGATCACAAATCATTAACAAAAGTCATTTATTATGAAAGTGTAACTGATTAAATATCTACAAAGCATCAGGATGACAAAGATCCCTCGTTAATTGATTAACTTCGGACTAACTGAAACCACATCGAAACCAGTCATTCATCAACAATCACATAAACAGTGACATGATAAATTACGAAATCAATCATTGCCAATTCAGAGGCAGGTTTAGAGAAATTGAATTGGTCGTGAAAGTCGTACCGATAATATCTAGAACGGAAAAGGGCGGCTGATGGGGAGACCGTTGACTTATAGAGAATGGAGTCTATGTGTGATCCAAAGTCTAAGAAGCAGCATCTGGTGGCGCTTACCGTCGTCGTCTCGCCGGAGATCTCTCGCTCTATATCTATAGCTATAGCTATATCTATATGTATATCTATGTGTGTTTATGAGCTAAAATTTGGGTATAGAGAGAGAAGAGAGGAAGGGGATAAAGAGTTGCGAAGTGGAGGGTTGTTGATTATGGGCCGTTGGATGAGGGAGACCTCGAACAAAAAGGAAGCTTCTTCTATGTATGAATAGTCTGACGAGGAAAAGATCTTTTCGGGGTTATATATTGGGGAAATTTACCAGATTGATTATTTGATTAATCTGATAGTCTTTAACCAATCAGATTATCAAAATAGAATACTTATACTTAAATGTTTCAATATTTCTGTCCGACGATATCTATGCATGTGATATCTGTCCGACGATACCTACGCATGTGGTATCTTTCCAGCGATACCTATGCATGTGGTATCGCTAAAAGAATATTACTATCACCTTCTAACGATACCATATGATTTAATATTGCTGAAAAGTTAAAAAGAAAAATACAAAACTTATGTTTATAGGCAGTGATACCTGAAGGTCTTTGTATCACCGGAGTATCGTCTATGTCGTAAAAGGCTCATCCTGCTGGTAAGCTATACATATGCCCCCCAACTACCATTTAAAATGCATTTCCTTTTTTAGTTCTCTTTTCTAGTTTTATTTTATAATTAATATACTAACTACCATAATTCATGTATGGAAACCATATATAATATTCAAACATCTCATATAAATGTTCACAAACATTTCATCCATCTTATTTCTTACAAAATATCAATCACAAACTTTAAATCATGTTTGTTAACATTGTTATATGCAGCGATAGAAAGTAAAAGTTTAATAATAAAGTCGAATAGTATGTTCCTTTAAAAGTTCGATATAATAGACAAGCTATCTTTTTACCGGTCAATATTACATTTCAGAAATTGAAACATCTTGTCTTTAATCTATTTGATTTTCAAAAACGTATAAGATTATGTTATAAAATGTCTACATACACTCATGTAATTGACATATTGAATGATAATGATTGTATATTTATTTTAAATCTTGTTGTTAATGATTTAAATCATATTTTTACATTATATGTTACGGAGAATGATTGTGTTGGCAGTAGGTCCATAATTATAGAAAATTATGATTTGAGAAAAAGAAACCTTGATTTAAATGATATTTTGAAAAGTCCAAATTTTCAACTCGATGAAGGTTATGAGTTCAAAGTTTCAGTTACATATTTTCATACGTTGCTTGCAGCCAGCAGCTTCCCAATATCAATTCTTCCCTTCTTCTTTAGCTTTTCCAGCCTTTCCTCCTCTGGAAGCTTTTCAGTAGTGAGCTTCATCTTCCCCTTAGGATCAGAGGAAGATTCAGCCTTTGGAGAGTCAAGTTTATAGGATTCAGGTTAGCGAGAGTGGGGTTGAACTTATGGTGTATGAGATATAGGAGCTGTAAGGAAGTCCTCACTGTTTACCTCAAATGCTAGATCAAGAATGGCCTTTATGATGAACAGGTCATCGGACAAGGAAGATAGTTCAATTATTCCTTCCGCAACTTGGATCTCTGCTTCGGAAGTAATTGGAACTACATTACCTGTCTCTTCTAAGTTGGTCGTTGAGCCATCAGTCTGTATTTCCCCTTCAAAGTTAATCTCAGGTTCAATAGAGACCCTAGGTTAACCAACTTCCTCCTCAGATGTAGGTGGTGCACTTAGCCTTTGAAGATCTTCAGCTCCAAAATAGGCAACGACTACATCAGGAGAAGGTTGTTCAAGGGAGGAGCTTATTAGAAATTTGGTTTAGAATCTATTTAGGTCAATAAGCATCCTTGGGTCCACTTGAATGGTAATAGGAGGTTACTGAGGAAAGATGGTTGTGGGGTGTTGCTGTGTGGGATAGAAAGAAGAGATGGCATCAAGAGAAGTTGTAATGGCAAAACTGGGTTCCATATGTCTTTGTTTTTGTACATTCTCCTCCTTTATAGTAGCATCATCTTGAGAAGTAAATGAGTTGAGGGATGAACTTAAAAAAACTTGAATTGGTACATGCCTAGTAGACTTCTCAATCTATTTATCAGCTAGTTGAGCCTTGAGATTTTTAATCTCAAGTTGCTGAATGGCAGACCTATCCTCTAAAGTCTTAACCTTTGATTCAAGGTTTGAGACTTTAGAAAGTAGGTCTCTGATTGTGAGTTGCATACTACCTTCATTTTCTTTTGTAGAATCATTGGAAGATGAGATAACATACCTAGTATGTTCATCATCACCACCAATAGTGGTTTCTTGGCGCCCTGGATACCCTTACTGATTTCTCTTTCAATTGTCGTAGACTTAGTCTCACTAATGTTACCACTATCCTGAGAGGCTACTGAAACTCTCTCAGTAGTGGC
>BJCO01549820.1:0-11396 GCA_018326465.1 Flaveria floridana
CATACATATATATATATATATATATATATATATATATATATATATATATATAACTCAAGTTTGAAAAATGGTGAAGTGGGAGTGGTGGTGGTTTGGTCGTAAGTTTAGAGGGTAGGAAGAGAGAAGATGAGTGTGATGTGTTGGTGTAATGGACGTGAAGGGTGCATGTCCTTTATAACACTCAATCCTCTTCAAGTGTGAAATTATTGGAGCATGGGATCCAATTTATGGTCAAGGGATGGGGAAATGGGTATTCCAAGAGTGATAAGGTATACATCTTGATTTAACACATCAAAAGAGAAGCGAATGGCAAGTTGTATTTTGTCAAATCTTGCAAGTTTTGTGAGATTTATTGGGAAGGAGGTGGGAGACTAGTAAGGTGGTGTCTTGGATGGCCACATTGTAACACCCGGTTATTTTTAAAGATATAAAGAAGAGAATAAAAGTAAAGAAAGAAGAAAGAAAGCTATGACACCAAAGTTGAAGGACTAAGAGTATCAAAAAGGACAAAAGGTTTGAAAAGTTGGTGAATAAAGCAACATGGCTGCCCATGTTGCTTCTTACACCCTGACATTCGGATTTTCTAGAGAGAGAAAGAGAGAGAGAGCAGAAACTCTTAGGAATTTTAGAAGAAAAGAACTTCAAAGTTTTTGGTAAGAATTCTCGAATTTATGATGCTTTAAACGATTCTAGACTCGGTTATGTGCCTATAAATGTGATTGTGTGCTCGGGTTGTATATGTGTGTGTGTTTTAGGTGCTAGAATCCGTCTGAAAAGCTCAAGAGAAGGGTATACGCTCAAAAGCAGCGAAGGTGAGTTTCTAGACCCCCTTTTTAAAATGTTTTTAACTTATTTAGGGCTGGAAAATGCATGTGAACATGTTTTTATAAAATGGAGTTTTACCCGTATGCATGTATGTGTGAAGGTGTATGTGGGTGGGTGTAATTTTGGGATACAAATAAGTGTATGTTCATGTTATAATGCTTAGGATGCTAATACTAGGTTTAGATTGTGATTTAAGATGAAATAGGACTGATTTATGTTGCTTATTGATAAGTTAGTTGCTCATGCGCCTAAACAGTGGCCCATGCGTCCAATGGTCAAATTGCCTTAGTGTGCCCAAACGCCTAGAAACCCAAACGCCTGAATAGTGCCCATGCGCCTAAATAGGCCCATGCGTCTAAGTAAGAAAATGGCCAAGTGCAGACCCATGCGTCTGAACAGGGCCTATGCATCTAAATAGGCCCATGCGTCTAAGTAGAAAAACGGCAAAGTGTAGACCAAACGTCCGAATAGGGCCCATGCGCCCAAACAGGCCCATGCGTCTAAGTGAAAAAGAGACTAAGTTAAGTCCAGACGTCTGCATAGTGGCAAAACGTTTGAACAGGGCAGAAGCGCCCAAATAAGGCCCATGCGTCTAGACCCTTAGAATTATTTTCTGAAATTTCAGGAAAAACAGAAAGTCTAGAGTTTTGACTAAGTTGGCGTGTGGGTAATGATTACCCAATTTAGGCATAATTAGGAGACGTTTTAAGGTTAGGGAATATATGAATGATGTATGATAGGTATAATGTGTTATCTTCAATAGTAATAAAACGTATTTATTTTATGTTTTGAAATACGTTAAATATTATGTTATTACTTTACGTAGTATGACGAATGAATAAATGAACGTAAAGAATAACGTAACGAAATGAAAGATAACAACGATGAAAAGTAAAACGTAATGAACGAATGAATGGCTTGCAAGCAAATGAAAGGAGGTGCACGACCATGTTGTCGTTAGCTCAACTGTGATGCGGATTAGTTACCCCAAAGGATGCACACAGGGTCAATCTTTAAGATTGACAAGGCCCTTTGGTATGCCCTAGGTGACTAGATCAGCTTCGTGCACAATGGTCATGGTTTAATTACCACAGGTCCAGCATCAGCTTCGTGCACAATGTTCGGGGTAGGACCAAATGGTTGTATTAACGGGAGAGGTGACTTGCCCTAGGTGACTGGATCAGCTTCGTGCACAATGTTGTGGTTTATTTACCACAGGTCTAGCATCAGCTTCATGCACAATGTTCGGGGTATTGTTCATCAATCCATATGAATGCAAAAGAATGACGTAACGTACTAAAGAAAGAAAGAAAGTAAGTAAACAAGTATGAATTCTGAAGAATGATAATGAGTACGTTACGAAAGAATGAGAATGAAAATAAGAGAATGTTAACAAGAAGCATGGAATGAAAACATGCCATGAACATGATGAAGAATGATGTATGTTAATGAAAGTAAAAGTAATATTCTCTATCTATACATATGATGCATGATCACGTAAGAAAGGTTTTAACAAATATAAAGTATTTTATTTATAAAACTAGAACTCACTCAGCAACGCTGACTTTTATGTGTTTTCCAGTTGGCAGGTAAAGGTTGCTGAGGATGGCATGAGGCAGCTACTTGGCATGATGAAGAATGATGTATGTTAATGAAAGTAAAAGTAATATTCTCTATCTATACGTATGATGCATGATCACGTAAGAAAGGTTTTATCAAAAGTAAAGTATTTTATTTATAAAACTAGAACTCACTCAGCAATGCTGACTTTTATGTGTTTTCCAGTTGGCAGGTAAAGGTTGCTGAGGATGGCACGGGGCAGCTACTTGGCATTTTTGTGATTGCATTCATTCATATAATAATGACATTTTTATGATGTAATGCAATTTATAATATTTTGTAACAGTTAACAGTATTGTATTACGTTACAATAGTCATTATTAAAATATAAGAAATAGTTTTGTTTAACTTCCGCTGCTATGTTTTAAATAATTGTATGTTTTATGTGCGATGAATGACCAACTGTGAGGTGCTCGGGAATGGGGCCTTACAATTGGTATCAGAGCCGAAGTTTAAGTGAAACGGGTAAATATTTTCCAAAGAAACCTTAACTTAAACTAAAAATGGGACGGAAAGGGAATTGATGCTAGTCCAAGTAGCTACGTGCCATCAGGTATTTTCTTTAATGTTAACCGGTATTACGTGTGCATGTTATTTGATCTCTTTGCCCTTAGTAGATTTAGGTACTGATATAGTCAGGATAGGAAATGCTTGGGGTGTGAAAAGTAAAGTAAGTGGCTAATCACAACTGGCCACTGTAATTAGGGACTTACTATACTTGACATAAACTGAGTTATTACCTTGAATGACCGTGTTAGCATTTAAATCTTATAGCGATTAGGAATGGCTGGAGGTAGTTCTTCTAAGGCTTCACGAGGCGGAGCACGTGGAGGACGTGGAGCTGAACCACGAGCCAAAAAAGGAAGGCCCAGGGTTGAGAAGGTGACCCACGAGGAGCCTGAGACCCTCATCCGGAGGGTGGTGACGAGAGTGCTAACTTGAGAGCCTCGGTGAAGGAGGCCGTGGTGGAGGAGGTTCATCAGGTCATGCAGACAATACTGCCATCTGTAGTGACCGAGGTGATCAAGGCTGTGAAGGAAGGAGAGAGGAGGGATAGGAACAGGTCTTCAGTAGGGAGAGAACAACCCAAGACCGAGACGGTGATCCCTGTCGATAAAGAAGAGGAGGAAGAGGAGTCTGTGCTGGAGACAGCACAAGGCTGTAACTATGGGGCATTCCAAAGATACAAGCCCCCTACCTTTGATGGTAATGGCACTGCTGCTGCTGCTCACCGATGGGTGAGGGAGATGGAGGCTGTTCTTGAGATCAGCGAGTGCCGGGAAGACAAGAAGGTAAAATTTGTCACTCACTCGTTTGTGGACTTGGCTTTATGCTGGTGGGACAACATCGTCCAAGCCGAGGGTAGCAGGGCAATTGGCAGATGAGGTGGAATGAGCTGAAAAAGTTGGTGATCGAGGAGTTCTGTCCTCATCAGGAGTTGGACAAGGTGGAAAGGGAGTTCCTGCAGCTGGAGGCGGGGACCATGACACATCAACAATACACCACCAAGTTCAACGAGATGGCACGGCTGGTGTCAGATCAGGTGACACCCTTGTCACGAAAGATCAAAAGATACATCCAGGGCTTGCCGGTGGATATTCGCAGGCAAATGATCGCCGCCCGACCAAGTACGTTTAGGTCAGTGGTTGACTTGGTCGGGAGGTTGTATGATGAGAGGGAGGTGATGGTGGTCGAAGGGAAGAAGACGGGTGGTGATGATCGGAACTAGAAACGGTTCGGACGTGGTGGTTTCACCCCTAATAACAAGAAGACTAGAATGGATGATAGTCGTTTGGTTGCCGCAGGCTCAGGAGTGAAGAGATGCAGGAAGTGTGGAAAGGAGCACACCGGTGAGTGCAGGCTGGGGCTTAACGTTTGTTTCAAGTGTGGGAAGCCCGGCCACATCTCTAGAGATTGCAGAGCGACGAGGTGCTTCAACTGTGGTGAAGTAGGCCACATGAGTAGGGAATGCAAGAAGCCGAGGGCTGAGAGTTCCGGAGCAGGGAAGAAGACCTGGACTGAGGAGCAGAGGGTGAGCGCCAGAGCGTTCACGATAACCAGGGAGGAGGCTAGGACGGACCCCAATGTTGTGTCAGGTACGTTTCTAGTAGATCAAACTCTTGCTTCTATGTTATTTGATTCTGGTGCTAGTAGGAGTTTTATTTCTGCTACTTTCTGTGCTAAACTGCCTATTAGTAGTAAATGCATAGATGAGCCCTTTGATGTAGAAACTACTATTGGTAAGTACACTAGAGTTACTGATGTGATAGAGGACTGTGCCATAGAATTAGAAGGTCATAGGTTTGCTGCTAAGTTACATGTGAAGCCCCTAGGTGGATTTGATGTAGTACTAGGGATGTATTGGTTAACGACCTACGAAGCAAACATCGTGTGTCGAAAAAAGATGATTAGACTGATAGCACCTGACGGAAGTTCGGTGACGATATACGGCGATCGAGTTACGACGATCCCGAAAGTGATATCGATGGCGGTGGCAGGAAAGTGCATGAGGCGTGGATGTAGCGCCTACTTGGCCTATGTAAAGGATGTGGATACACCAACACCACAACTGTCTAATGTACCGCTGGTGTGTGACTTTCCAGATGTGTTTCCTGAGGACTTACCAGGAGTGCCACCTGACCGAGAGATTGAGTTTCAGATTGATCTGATACTAGGTGCTCAGCCTGTAGCTAAGGCACCGTATCGGTTGGCTCCGACTGAGATGAAGGAGTTAATGGAACAACTGCAGGAGTTGCTCGATAAGGGTTTTATCAGGCCAAGTATCTCTCCTTGGGGTGCTCCGGTCTTGTTTGTAAAGAAGAAGGATGGTAGCATGCGGATGTGCATTGACTACCGTGAGTTGAACAAGTTGACGGTAAAGAATCGATACCTGCTACCAAGGATTGATGACTTGTTCGATCAGCTCCAAGGTGCCAGTTGGTTCTCGAGGATAGACCTTCGATCTGGTTACCATCAATTGAAAGTTAAGGAACAAGATGTTCCTAAGACAGCTTTTCATACGCGCTATAGACACTATGAGTTTCTCGTTGTGTCCTTTGGTTTAACCAACGCGCCAGCTGCTTTTATGGATTTGATGAATCGAGTGTGCCGGCCGATGTTGGATAAATCGGTGATTATGTTCATCGATGATATCCTGATTTATTCAAGGAGTGAAGAAGAGCATGCCGGTAATATTTGGGAAGTGTTGGAGACGTTGAGAAAGGAGAAACTGTATGCTAAGTTCTCCAAGTGTGCTTTTTGGTTACGTAAGGTACAATTTCTGGGTCACGTGGTATATGCGGAGGGAATCATGGTGGACCCGGTAAAGGTTGAGGCCATGATGCAATGGAAGTCTCCTAAGACGCCATCTGAGATTCGTAGCTTCTTGGGGTTGGCGGGCTACTACAGGAGATTTATTCAAGACTTTTCCAAGATAGCCTCACCTTTGACAAAGTTGACTCGCAAGGACATGAAGTTCGTGTGGGGTCGAGAACAGGAGTGTGCTTTTGAGGAGTTGAAGACGAGACTAACACGAGCTCCTGTCTTGACATTACCCGAAGGTAGTGAAGACCTAGTGGTATATTCGGATTCTTCTTATTCTGGGCTAGGCTGCGTATTGATGCAACGTGGAAAGGTGATAGCCTATGCATCCCGACAGCTAAAAACCCACGAAGTCAACTATCCCACGCACGATCTGGAACTAGCTGCGGTGGTTTTCACGTTGAAGATTTGGCGGCATCACCTATACGGGACGAAGTGCACCATCTTCACAGATCACAAAAATCTTGAAGTACTTCTTCGAGCAGAAAGACTTAAATATGAGGCAGAGACGATGGTTAGAGCTCATAAAGGATTATGATTATGAGATCTATTATCATCCGGGCAAGGGCAACGTGGTGGCAAATGCCCTTAGCTGGAAGGAGAGACCTGAGCCAATTCGGGTGAAGGCTTATCAGCTGGTTATGACCTTGGATGTGATGACACAGGTCAAGGAGTTTCAACAGAGGCGTTGAAAGAAGATCGTCTTAACTCCGAAAGGATGAGAGGCATGGTCGCGGAGTTGGGTGAAAACACTCTAGGTGTTAGAACCCGATACGGGCGAATGTGGATTCCTCGTTATGGGGATCCATGCAGAACGATCATGGACGAGGTTCATAAGACTCGATACTTCATTCATCCCATTGTTGCCAAGATGTATCACGACATGAAGAAAGACTATTGGTGGACAGGGATGAAACGCGATGTAGCGGAGTATGTAAGTAAATGCCTGACCTGTTTGTAGGTGAAGGTCGAACACCAGAAGCAGTACGGGAAAATCCAACCATTGGATATACCAGAGTGGAAGTGGGAGCACATCACCATGGACTTCATCACGAAGTTACCACGTACCCTAAAAAGGTATGATGCTATATGGGTGATAGTTGATCGTTTGATGAAGAGTTCTCACTTTTTACCGATTCGAGAGACGTATTCTTCTGAGAGACTTGCAGATCTATTCATCAAAGAGATTGTATCTTGTCATGGTGTGTCGGTGTCTATTGTGTCTGATCGCGACACCCGGTTTATATCTAAGTTTTGGAAGAAATTCCACTATGCGATGGGAACGAGACTACAAATTAGCACGGCTTATCATCCTCAGACGGACGGTCAGTCTGAGAGGACGGTCCAGACACTCAAGGACATGCTTCGAGCGTGCGTGATTGATTTCGGAGGAAGTTGGGATGACCATCTGCCGTTAGCAGAATTCTCGTACAACAACAGTTATCATGCCAGCATTGGCATACCACCCTACGAGATGCTATATGGTAGGAGATGTAGGACACCCATTTGCTGGGGTGATATTGGTCAAAAGGAGTTAGGAAGCATTGAAGTGATTGAGGCTACGATAGAGAAGCTCGAGAAGATTGAGGCCTTCATGAAGGCAGCTAAGGATAGGCAGAAGTTGTATGCCAATAAGAGGCGTAGACCGATTGAGTTCCAGGTGGGTGAGAGGGTTATGTTAAAAGTCTTACCTTGGAAGGGTATCATTCGGTTTAGAAAGCGGTGCAAGTCGAGGCCAAGGTATATAGGGCCTTTCCGAATCATTGCTCGAGTAGGAGAGGGGGCCTATAGGTTAGAACTACCAGATGAGTTAAGTGGAATCCACCCGACATTCCATTTATCTCACCTGCGGAAATGTTTAGCAGACGAGGATATGATTATACCACTGGAGGACATCGAAGTGGATGAACGACTCAATTACGTGGAGCAACCAGTGGCGATCAGTGATCGTAAGGAGAAGAGGTTAAGAAATAAAGTGGTTCCTCTTGTGCGTGTACAGTGGAAGCACAGGAAGGGATCCGAGTCTACATGGGAGATTGAAGGAGAAATGAGGCAGCATTACCCTTATCTGTTTGAGGAATAACAGGTTTCAGGGATGAAACCTATATAAGGTGGGTGGACTTGTAACACCCGGTTATTTTTAAAGATATAAAGAAGAGAATAAAAGTAAACGAAAAAGAAAGAAAGCTATGACACCAAAGTTGAAGGACTAAGAGTGTCAAAAAGGACAAAAGGTTTGAAAAGTTGGTGAATAAAGCAACATGGTCGCCCATGTTGCTTCTTACACCCTGACATTCGGATTTTCTAGAGAGAGAAAGAGAGAGAGAGAGCAGAAACTCTCAGGAATATTAGAAGAAACAAGAACTTCGAAGTTTTGGTAAGAATTCTCGAATTTATGATGCTTTAGATGATTCTAGACTCGGTTATGTGCCTATAAATGTGATTGTGTGCTCGGGTTGTATATGTGTGTGTGTTTTAGGTGCTAGAATTCGTCTGAAAAGCTCAAGAGAAGGGTATACGCTCAAAAGCAGCGAAGGTGAGTTTCTAGACCCCCTTTTTAAAATGTTTTTAATTGATTTTGGGGCTGGAAAATGATTGTGAACATGTTTTTATAAAATGGATTTTTACCCGTATGCATGTATGTGTGAAGGTGTATGTGGGTGGGTGTAACTTTGGGATACAAATAAGTGTATGTTCATGTTATAATGCTTAGGTGCTAATACTAGGTTTAGATTGTGATTTAAGATGAAATAGGACTGATTTATCTTGCTTATTGATAAGTTAGTTGCTCATGCGCCTAAACAGTGGCCCATGCGTCCAACGGTCAAATTGCCTAAGTGTGCCCAAACGCCCAGAAACCCAAACGTCTGAATAGTGCCCATGCGCCTAAATAGGCCCATGCGTATAAGTAAGAAAATGGACAAGTGTAGACCCATGCGTCTGAATAGGGCCCATGCGTCTAAATAGGCCCATGCGTCTAAATAGGCCCATGCGTCTAAGTATAAAAACAACTAAGTGAAGACCAAACGTCCGAATAGGGCCCATGCGCCTAAACTGGCCCATGCGTCTAAGTGAAAAAGAGACTAAGTTAAGTCCAGACGTCTGCATAGTGGCAAAACGTCTGAACAGGGCAGAAGCACCCAAATAGTGCCCACGTGTCTAGACCCTTAGAATTATTTTCTGAAATTTCAGGAAAAACAGAAAGTGTAGGGTTTTGACTAAGTTGGCTTGTGGGTAATGATTACCCAATTTAAGCATGATTAGGAGACGTTTTAGGGTTATGGAATATATGAATGATGTATGATAGGTATAATGTGTTATCTTCAATAGTAATAAAACGTATTTATTTTATGTTGTGAAATACGTTAAATATTATGTTATTACTTTACGTAGTATGACGAATGAATAAATGAACGTAAAGAATAACGTAACGAAATTAAAGATAAAAACGATGAAAAGTAAAACGTAATGAACGAACTAATGGCTTGCAAGCAAATGAAAGGAGGTGCACGACCATGTTGTTGTTAGCTCAACTGTGATGTGGGTTAGCTACCCCAAAGGATGCATACAGGGTCAATCTTTGAGATTGACAAGGCCCTTTGGTATGCCCTAGGTGACTGGATCAGCTTCGTACACAATGTTCGAGGTTTAATTACCACAGGTCCAGCATCAGCTTCGTGTATAATGTTCGGGTTAGGACCAAACGGTTGTATGAACGGGAGAGGTGACTTGCCCTAGGTGACTGGATCAGCTTCGTGCATAATGTTTGTGGTTTAAGTACCTCAGGTCCAGCATCAGCTTCATGCACAATGTTTGGGGTATTGTTCATCAATCCATATGAATGTAAAAGAATGACGTAACGTACTAAAGAAAGAAAGTAAACAAGTATGAATGCAAAAGAATGATAATGAGTACGTTACGAAAGAATAGGAATGAAAATAAGAGAATGTTAACAAGAAGCATGGAATGAAAACATGCCATGAAGATGATGAAGAATGATGTATGTTAATGAAAGTAAAAGTAATATTCTCTATCTATACGTACGATGCATGATCACGTAAGAAAGGTTTTAACAAAAGTAAAGTATTTTATTTATAAAACTAGAACTCACTCAGCAACGCTGACTTTTATGTGTTTTCCAGTTGGCAGGTAAAGGTTGCTGAGGATGGCACGGGGCAGCTACTTGGCATTTTTGTGATGGCATCCATTCGCATAATAATGACATTTTTGTTATGTAATGCAATTTATAATATTTTGTAACAGTTAACAGTATTGTATTACGTTGCAAAAGTCGTTATTAAAATATAAGAAATGGTTTTGTTTAACTTCCACTGCTATATTTTAAATAATTGTATGTTTTATGTGCTATGAATGACAAACTGTGAGGTGCCCGGTAGTGGGGCCTTACACACATGCATGGGAAGGGATGGATTATCAATTTTTCTATAGTATTGGGTATTTAGGTAGTATTTGTAGCACTATTTATATTTTTACATATTTTTATATTTTTACTTTTTACTTTTTAAAATTCATTAAAATATTACAAGAACTTGTATAATATCATATATTTAATATTGGTGGTATGTTAATGATGTATCATGTAGTTAGTGATTGCGCTAAAAGAATTCGTTTCGGGTAAAATATCAATTTACACGATTAGGCTTATTTTTAACTTTATGCTTTTCCATTGTATTAAATTTGGAATCTAAAATACTTTAAAACACTAGAATATAAATACTTTGAAACACTTTAAAGTATTTATTAGCACACATATATTAATTATTGCCAACGCTCGTGTGTGCCAGTTGTATCGCGTGTGACAATGATAATTACACCGAATCACCGATGCATGAAATGTTATGCATGAAATTTTATAATGAATGAAATGACTTCAAATAATTAGATCGCAGTTGGAAGTCATGTAAAATATGTATGATTAGGACTAAGTCAGGTCGGGTATTGAACTGAAATTTACCGGTTGTCACATACTCCCTATGTTAGAAAGAATTTCATCCCGAAATTCAGTTAGTGTCGTCTGTAGTCGCTAGGGTTTTAAACAAGTAAGGATATTTGAGTTTTATTTGATCTTTATATTCCCAAGTAAATTCTTGTCCTCGTCTCGAATTCCATCGGACCTTCACTATGGGAATGCGGCTTTCTTCATCCTCTTCACTTTTTGATCCATAATCTCGACAGGTTTCTTAACAAAATGGAGTTGATCATCGATCTGAACCTCGTTGAGTGGTATAACTAAGCTTTCATCTGACAAGCACTTTTTCAGGTTTGACACATGAAAAGTGTCATAAACACTACTAAGTTCTTGCGGTAGCTTGAGTTTGTACGCTACGGGACCAATCCTTGCTAAGATTTCAAATGGTGCAATGTATTTAGGGTTTAGTTTACCCTATTTACCAAAATGGATAACTCCTTTCCAAGGTGAGACTTTAAGTAGAACTTTATCACCCATTTGGAATTCTAATGGTTTGCGTCTCACATCGGCGTAGCTTTTCTGACGGTCATGTGCTGCTTTGAGTCAGTTCTGAATCTGAGTGATCTTTTTAGCTGTCTCGTGTATAATCTTAGGACCAGTAAGTTGACTATCACCTACCTCGGTCCAACACAATGGGGAT
>BJCO01550011.1:0-11828 GCA_018326465.1 Flaveria floridana
ACAGATGATGTAGTAAGTATGTAGGATGGAAGCCTCCCAAATGTTGTTCACAATGAACAGTCAAACACCTATTGACAGTTATGTTAAGCACTAATGTTATGTCTAGTGTTAATAGAAATGTTTAGTCGGGTCGGGTCGCATTGGTTCGGTCGTGGGTGACACACACAAGCAGGCATACACATATCAGACCTTATGTAGATTCAAGTATAAGAGTAGTCGTCATTGCTAATGACATCCTTATGGGGATCCCATTATTATAACAAAAATATAATAGTGCTTGTTAAATATTTGTAGTCCCAAATGGATTGTCGATAATTATAAAAGGTTAGGTTATTTTAAATGGAGATAGTATGTGCCTGTTGATAGCGTTGACTTTAATCTTTATGGTCAAGAAATGACACTTTATCGATGTTACCTTATCATCACACGATAGGCACACTCACTCACAATGACTCCAATCCAATAACTGGACTAGACGCATGACTGGACACTCCATCCGCACGAATGGGCCCTCAATCGTACGAATCAGCTTCACTCGTACGATTGAACCCTCATTTGTGCGACTCAGCATTCAGTCGTACCACACAACACCTATTCGCATGACTCAACAACCATTCACATGATTCAACCTTCATTTGTATGAATCAGCTGCATTCGTACGACTGAACCTTCATTCGTACGACTGGACCCTCAGTCGTGCGATACACACAGTCATACACATTCATCCGCATTGACTCAATCGCATGCTTTCATTCGCACGACACGCACATACGCACAGACTCAGTCGCAAGACTCACCCCAGTCGCACCACTCAGTCGCACGATAGACTTAGATGCATGAACTCAGTCGCATGACACGCCAAGTCGCAAGGCTCAGTCGCACGACTGACCCACTCACGAACTGCAGCGGATCGCGACTGCTGGAGGGGCTGAACAGCCTTCGGCTGCTCCATGCACGAGTTTCACACATCAAGGACTTCCAGAAACACTTTTCTAACATGTCTAAGTAAAATGCACATGCAGATGGACAACACATGCACCCACACGACCTCATGCATTCGGGTTGAACCCGAGCACCCGAAACCCAAATTCGCAGAAGTGAACGAGCAATAAAATGGACGACCAAGGTCGCCTACCTGCTGGAAACGTGCTAACTCAGCTGTAGCATAGTCTAACCGACAAAAACGAGACCAAAGGAGGTGATTTTGGTGCTAGGAAGTGGTAGAGAGGTATAGAAGAAGAAAGTGAAGAAGGAGATGAAGAAAAGGGTGTGGAAATGAAAGTTAGGGCTGGTAAGGGGTTTATATACCCAGCCCTAGTTTGGCTATTTGTCACCTTTGGTCCTCGCACTTTGTCCCCGAGTTCCCGAATTTGTTTCGGTTGACAACGACGTAAATAAGCGAGTTATGTTAATTAAGAGGATTCCTTAAGTAATCCCGTTTATCCGAATCCTCTACAAACGCCATTTTGTATTTTTTTTAAAAAAATGGGGTCATTCATGATGTTAGTATTATATAACATAATATATTTAACAATGACGGTGGCGATGCTTGTAAACGTTTTAGATGGTAACGATTGTAAACAATGATAACGTCAAAAGTCGTAATGGTGTTGACCTGAAATTACGGTGTCATATAGATCACCTTCTACTACACTTAACATGAGAACCCACATAGAGGTGTGGTCAGGGGAAAGACTTGACCTAAGGCATCTAAGGGTGTTTGGGTCTATAGTGTATGCCCACATAAGTAAATGTAAGCTGGAAGCTAGGTCAATGAAGTATGTGTTCATTGGTTATCCTGAAGGGGTGAAAGGGTATAAACTATGGAGATTAGAAGGTGAAGGTCCAAAAGTCTTGGTCAGCAGGAATATTGAGTGCAGAGAAGAAGTCATGTACAAGGATGTGGTGAGAAATTTAAGAGATAGCTTGAATGATACTTATGGTATCCAGAATGAGCAAGTTGAGGTGGAGTTTGATGAGCTTTCCAAAGGTCATCTACTGGTAAAACTAAGGGTGCAGGCTCAGTTGGTATGACTGAGGGTGTAGGCTTAGTTGGTACGACTGAGGGTGCAGGCTCAGTTGGTACGACTGAGGGTGCAGGCTCAATCGACACCTTTGATGGCAATGTCAAAGGAGGTGCTCATACAGGTGCTCCGAGTCCTGTGTCTCGTGGCTTAGCTAGAAACATGCCTAGGAGGAACATAAAACCACCTCAAAGGTATGTTGTTGATAGTGAGTGTGACTTGTCTACAATTATGTTTCTGGATGCTGAATAGGAAAGTGTCTTAGAACCATTGTCTTATGATGAGGCTATAAGGTCAGATGACAAGGACAAATAAATGACAGCCATGAAAGAGGAGATTGAGTCATTACATAAAAATAGTACATGGGAGTTATTAGATCTACCAGCTGATAAGAAGACTGTCCTATGTAAGTGGCTGTATAAGTTTAAAGATAGGCTATCTAGCACTTATCCTCCAGACACAAGGCTAGGCTGGTGGCAAAGGGTTTCAAGTAAAGGGCTGGTATAGAATATAGTGAGATCTTTTCTCCAGTAGTCAAGCATACATCCATTAGGCTTATTCTATCTCTGACAACTGCATTTAATTTGGAATTAGAGTAGATGGATGTAAAAACTACTTTCCTTTATGGTTATATTAAGGAGGATATTTACATGAATCAACCTAGGGGATTTTAGGTTGAAGGACGGGATGATAAATTCTGTCATTTGAAGAAGTCTTTATATGGACTTAAACAATCCCCTACGCAACGGTATATGAGATTTGATGAGTATATGGTATCTCATGGGTTCATGAGAAGCAATTATGACAGCTGTGTGTATCTTAGAGAATATGCTGATGGAAAATTTGTATATCTTTTGTTATATGTTGATGATATGCTTATAGCCTACAAAGAGAAGCTGGTCATAGAGGAAACTAAGGAGATGCTAATATCATAATTTGACATGAAGATGTTAGGGAAGGCTAAAATGATCCTGGGTATGGAGATCAAAAGGAAGAGAGAGCTTAAACAACTTAAGTTGTCTCAAACTAGTTACTTGTCCAAGGTGTTGGAGAATTATGGTATGAGCAACTGTAAGTCAGTTAAGATTCCCATTATTGCTCACTTTAAGCTTTTGAATAAGGATTCTCCATCTACTTCATAAGAGGTACACTATATGAGTAGAGTGCCTTATACTAATGTAGTGGGTAGCATGATGTATTTGATGGTATGCTCAAGACCTGACATTAGCTATGCTATGAGTGTGATAAGTAGGTTCATTAGCAATCCTGGGAGGAATCATTGGGAGGCTGCTAAGTGGATACTAAGGTACTGAAAAGGCATAAAAGAGTATGGTTTAATATTCGGGTGTCATAGTAGTGATAAGGAGCTTGTAACTGGGTTTGTTGATTCGGACTATGCGAAAGACATGGATAAAGGAAGGTCCACCACAGGCTATGCTTTTCAAGTCTTGGGTAATCTTGTGAGTTAGAAAGCACAGCTGCAGTCTGTGGTGGCCTTATCTACTATTGAGGCAGAGTATATGGCCTTAGCAGAGGCGGTGAAGGAGGCTCTATGACTCAAGAGGTTTGTAACAGAACTGGGAGTAAAGTTAGTTGGAGCCTGTGTCTTTTATGATAACCAAGGTGCTGTATTATTGTCTAAAGATAGCAGGTTCCATGAAAGAACAAAGCACATTTATGTGTGGTTCTATTTCATAAGGGAAGTGATTAAGTTTATGGAGGTTGTTGTTAAAGAAATAGATACTCAATTCAATTCAGCTGGCATTTTCACTAAGGCTCTACCAGGTGTTAAGTTCAAGTGGTGTGTTGATTCATTGGTGTTGGTTAGACACAATGAGTTTACCTTGAAGGTGGAGATTATTGATGTCAAGTATTAACTCATTGAAGTATAGTTAGAAGTTTGGTAGGTTAATTGATAGTTAACTAAAGTTCAGAGGGTAAGTGTGTCATTTTCAATTCTTGTTTTCATGGTTGTTATTAGTTAGTTAATAGGGAAGAATATGGCTAATCAGTATGATGCGATCTCATCTTATTCGTTTTCTTGTTTTGTTCATGTATGTCCATGTGTGTCGATTCTCTCAATCGAATGATATAGTGATTTGTTTGTTCTTGATTTAATTCCAATTACAACACCTTACATCTAGGAGCCAACCATGTGCGATAAGCAAGGCTTCAAATGTTTCTAACAAAATTTGAAGGATTGAAGATGAAGGACACCGACACAATGATACCTTCACCTCCAAAGTAACTGTGAGTTTAAAGATGTGATGGGACGTTTAAAGGCATATGAAGAACGAATCAAAGAGGAAGACATTCAAACTGTTAATTATAATAAGTTACAGTTTACTAAAGATGATTCTCCTACTAATAATACAAATCGTGATGTTAATAGGGGACAAAGAAGAGGTTCATATTATTTTCGAGGATGTGGCCATGGACGTAATAATGGTCAAAGCCATGTCCATCAAGTAAACATTTCTACAAGTATATTAGTGTTCTTGCGTGGATCCGTACATGTTGGTGACTTTTGTTAGATGTTGGAAGTTTGAACTAGTTAAAGTTTTAACATAAATTGGGTGAACTTGAATAAATACTATGTTATAATGCATTTAAGTATAAAAACATGATTTCCAAACCCTAGACTTTATTTCGATGGAAAAAGCTACATGTTTTACAAAATGATGATTTAAGGCTGTTTTGATAAATAGAGTAATTAGTTAAGTTTAGTTTACTTTAAGTTTTCTTTAAAAATATACATAACTTTTAAACTACTAAAATAGATATTCGTTACTTTGTCATAAATATAAAAAAAATATATTAAAAGTTTTCAAGGGAATGTATATGAAACTTGTTTCATACTTACTAGTTACAGACTTGAAAAACCTAAGTTTCTATAAAAATAATCTAATGGATTCTATAGTTATTACAAGGGTCCTAAATTTTAGGGTTATATTAATAGTAGAATAATTTTTATTATTTTTACCTATACACGTAACGCATTTCAAAATAGTTTTCGCAAATATATATATTTGTGTGTACACAAACAAATTACCTCATACAAGATGAGCTAAAACTTAAGCTATAATAAATTTTCTTTTACGAACCGGAAGCAAAGCTGACACGAGGATACAAAGATTTATGGACACATCATGACGTATACATTATTTATATTTTTATTTTTACATATCTATACTACAAAAATAAGCATGAGTGAGAGACAAGAACGTAATTCAAATGAGATTAAAATATTTATATGAAAGGTCACAAGCCTAAAAATTCCTTAAAAGTAATATTTTATATTTCATCTATGCCCTAATAGTAAAGTATAAAGCATGATGCTTGTGATACGACCGTTTGAAAGCTAATGGCCTTTAGTTTTAATTCTCAGCTCAAACCGGGTCGACACCATTAAATTCCCTAAAAGGTAATGTATAAAGCTTACATTGATAAGAGATAAGGATGGGTTGTATGGTTTTCATAGTTTATTACCGATGATTGACGTTGATCGAAGTTTACCGAGTATCTTTTCTTTGATTAGTCTTTCACCGGCGACATACTCCGGTCCGCAATTGGCGATTCTGTAGATTACAAAATCAAAATCAAAGTCAAAATCAACAATTTTATTAGTTTATGAATCTATGGTTGTTGAAGGAACTACGAAGAGAAATTTACACCATGGCTTATGATCAAAAGTTAATAAGGGAGTGTTTGTTTTTTTCAAAAACCTCTTCCTCACCTCTTCATCTGCATGCACGCAGACGCTTGAAGACGTTTGGAGAGGGCAAACTGTTTGATTTTCGGAAGAATTTTTATTAAAAAATGTCTTCCTGAGATCTGCTGAGGCAGACATAAACCATTAACTTTATAAGTCTTATATCCTCTTCTCATTCTCCACCTTCTCATTATATCCTCAAAAACATCCATCCCTTTCCTTCTTCAAAGTCCACCGAGTAAACTCCACCTTCGCAGCCACTGCCGGCCACCGCTGGCCACCGCAAACCTCTAGCCAGCCCCTCCCTCCAGCCGCCATCCCCTCCTACGACGCGACCCTCCAGCCACCACCCCCTCCAACGTCCAGGTTCCTTCAGCCGCAACCCCCTCCAGCTCCGCGTTCTTCCAACCGGCGCCCCCTCCACTGTCCGAGTCATAGACCGCCGCCCTAATACCCCATCGCCGACCCTTAAGGGTAAGGTAAAGTTGTTATGTTTAAGGTTTTGTTTGATTTGTGTTTTATGTATTATGGTTTATGATTTTGTTTTAGGGTTTTGTTTGATTTGTGGTTTATATAGTATGATTTGTGATTTGATTTAGGGTTTTGTTTGATTCGTGATTTTAGGTAGTATGAGATTAGATTTAGGGTTTTGTTTGATTTGTGATTTTAGCTAGTATGATTTGTGATTTGGTTTAGGGTTTTGTTTTATTTGTGATTTTAGCTAGTATGATTTGTGATTTGGTATAGGTTTTGTTTGATTTGTGATTTTAGGTTGTATGATTGCTGATTTAGTTTAATATTTTGTTTGATTTGTGAATTTAAGTAGTATAATTTGTGATTTGGTTTAGTATTGTGTTTGATTTTTGATTTTAGCAAGTATGATTTGTGATTTAGTTTAATATTTAGTTTGATTTATGAATTTAGCTAGTATAACTTGTGATTTGGTTTGGTATTATGTTTGATATGTGATTTTAGCTAGTATGATTTGTGATTGTGTTTAATATTTTGTTTGATATGTGATATTAGGTGGTATGATTTGATTTAGTATTTTTTTATATTTAATTTGTGAAAAATGTTTGTTGTTTGTTGATTAATAGAAATGGAGAGAAACAACAATGGTCTATTAAGCAACAAAAATGCTTAATAGAAACTTGCATAGAAGAGTAAACAAGTTGGGTAGAAAAGATTGAGTATGCACAAACAGTCATGGAATAACTTAGGAAAAGTGCTTAAGGAGAGATTTGGCTTGGATTTGACGTAAAAATAAATGAAGAATGCGTACGATAATCTTAAAGCCAAATACATAGGGTGGGTGTATTTGAAAAACAAAACACGCAATATATACAACCCTCAACCAAACACTTTTACCTTAACCAACGAGGAATGAGAAGAATTTAAGATGATATATTTATATATTCAAATTTTTAACAAATACCTTCCAGTTTAGGGGCATCCGAAGGCAGGATCATTGAAAACAGTTCCATTCTCTTTTTCAGAGCTTTGTGCTCAATTGTTTGATGGTAATACTGCCACTAGGGGTAGCAAGTGGACTTCAACCCAAACAACATTGGTTGTTGAGTCATCTTCTTGTCATCATGTCAAACCGCTTATGCTTATAGACATCGTATTTCATGACACAGAAGATGATGCCGACTCTTATGATTTTGGTTTTGAGCCTATTCATGAGGATACCGCCGATCCTACCTCCGAGCCCACCCCCCTGAGCCCACCCCTGATCCTAATCAAAATAAAAGGGAAAAATCCCTCAAAATCATCCTCTATCACTGCTGATGATCTAACCCTTGATATGCAAAAGGCTTTACAATATCTGATTAAAGGCAAAGAAGGTCCAATAGTTCTTAAATGTTCTTAGAAGTTGAATTTGGTTGCATTAGACCCGATTGATCCTCTATTCTTGGACGCTTTTAATATTTTTGGAGTTTCGTCTGACATGAGAGAGGCATGGATGACATTGCCACCAAATCTTGAGGTATAGAGGGTGGATCTCGATGATGTCAACAAGTTTAGTATTAATAAAGTAGTTAAGAACATTGTCTGCTTATCGTGTTAAAAACAATATTTGTTTCTTGTTATGGTTGAAAACATTATATGCTTTGTGTGAGATCATTGTATGCTTCTGGTTAGTTATGTTTAAGACAATGAATACTTTTGGTTTGTTATGTTTAATAGTTTGTCATGTTTAATAATTGTTTATATTTAATGTTTGTTTGTGTTCTACTAAAACATGATCATAATGAACTATAATAAGAAATTACTACTCGTAATTCTTATGTACTTGTATGTTCGCTTTTTTTGAAGGAGAGGTTTAAAACGAATGCGAGACAATGACTCGACTATGTCGAAGCATAAATACACGTTAGAATTATTGCAAGGAAATCCCAAACAATGTGTTGAATTGCTACGTATGTCTCGTGAATCCTTTGTACGAATATGTGCTCATTTTATAGTAAATTATTCGTTAAAGGATAGTAAACATGTTTCGGTTGAGGAGAAGATGACTATGTTTTTTATGATAATTGGTCATAATCAACGATACGTGGTTATCAAGTGTAGATTTCAACAATCAAAGAAAACAATTCATTATTTTTTTATAAAGTGTTGGATAAAATGATGCTTTTTTCTAAATATATGATAGTACCAACTTCTTTCAATCCGAATCCAAATATTCCGAGACATAACAAAAGGCTACGATGGATTTTCAAAAGAGCGGTTGGTGCACTTGATGAAACTTTTGCACTTGATGGAACTTTTGAACTTGATGGAACTTTGATACATGATGTTGTCTCTGTTAGCAAACAAGATTTATATAGAGGAAGGGAAAAAGAGGATTATTATCAAAACGTATTAGCAATTTGTGACTTCAACATGATTTTTACATTTATTGTGCTGGGCTGGGAATGGATAACACATGATTATAGAATATTATCAGAGGTATTATCAAATACAAATGCTCCATTCGCGTTATCACTACCAGGTATTTTAATTATTTTTAAATATTTGTTTCTTAGTTTAATTTTCTAATTATTTATATATCTTTACAAATAAATATTATCTTTGTGATGCCGCTTATGCAGGCATACGAGGATTTATGGCTCCATATCGTGATGTTAGGTATTGGCTTGGAGATATTCATAGAAACCGTGCATTGACTAATAAAGAAAAATTTAACCATGCACATGCAAAACTGCGAAACGTTATTGGGCGTTTGTTTGGTTTCTTGAAAGCACGATTCCCTATATTGAAGAGGATGACACCATTTCCGTTGGTTACACAAAGGAACATATCATTGCATGTTTCACGCTACATAATTTTATAAGAAAAGAGGGTTTCAACGATGATTATTTTACACAATACGATCAACCCAATAAGTCGTTTGAAAATCGTCATGTGCACGTTGATGCGGATGAAAATGAGGTTGAAGTACATGGTACCGCATCACATCAGGAATATATGACTCAGTTACGATATAAAATTGCTGAACAGTTAATACAAAATGTGGAATAAATGATTTAAATAAAATGTATTTTTATGATTTTATAAATATTATTGCAGTGTTGTATGATTTTTATTTAAATTTTAATGTTGAAGTACTTTTTAAAGTTAAAAAAATAAGTTTACTTTAATTATAGAATATTTTAGCAATCTGCAGATGTTAAAAACAAACAGTCTTATTTTTACAGACTGCAGACGTTAGGTCCACCTCTTCTCCTGCAGATGTAAATAGACGTGGTTCGCAGATTGCAGAGATTTTGCTATAGAAAAAACAAACAACACCTAACTAAACGGTTTTGTTATGGTATAACATCACCTCTACTCTTCTATTTCTTTTGTTTAGGCATTGATAAGCATCTTGGTTAATGCACCCCAAAGCCTTCTTGGTTCAAAACTTCATTGAAACAGCTCATGAACAAGTAACATATTATTCCATTTATCTCGATCTCTTTTCTACCTACATCATTTACGTTAAAGGGCATTTTTGTTCCTATTAATTATAAAAGATCAATTTTGGATTTGGAGTTTAAGAGCAGTTGTAAATTAAACATGAGCTTAGGAGAAATAGTTCATCACTTGTGTTTAATGATGTTAAAAATGATAAAAGGATTGTTTATTTATCATGTATATCATAAGTTTTGACCATCTTTTTCATTTATGTGTATAGTATGGCATTTAGTGGTGAACACATATGATAATAAATGTTTTTTGCCTTGTCAAACCCGTTTACAATCTCTACGTCGTATATCAATGCTTCGATCTTCTGCGCGTCCTGGCTCACAATCTATACGGGATGTGCCTTCACCATCTGGCGTTGCCCTGGATCGTACGATGAGTAATGACAGGTCTTCGATTATCTCTCATGATTATGCAGATTTGGGAAGCTGTGATGAGGTTTGTGAGTTTTGTGACGCACATTTTATAACTTTAAAATTTGTATTTTTGCTTATTATTTATATTGCCTTTTTAGGATCGAATGCTTAAACGTAGACGTAAGGAAATAGCTCCTTTGGGTGCTCCTTCATCTTCGATCTCAGGGTTTGAGGCTGCAAGTCAAACCCGTTTACAATCTCTACGTCGTATATCAATGGTTCGATCTTCTGTGCGTCCTGACTCGCAAACTATACGAGATGTGCCTTCACCATCTGGCGTTGCCCTGGATCGTACGATGAGTGATGACAACTCTTCGATTATCTCTCCTGATTATGCAGATTTGGGAAGCTGTGATGAGGTTTGTGAGTTTTGCGGCACACTTTTTTGGTATGATGAACGTTTGGCGTCTTTTCCTACCCGTCAAAGACCTCGATATCACAGATGCTGCAACGCTGGAAGAGTGCTTCTGCATTATCCTGTGCAACCTCCGGAGTTACTCAAATCGCTTTTCTCTGACCCTAATTTTATATGTAATATTCGCGCTTATAATGCAATGTTTTCCATGACATCTTTTGGTGCTACTGTCGATAATTCTGTCAATCAAGGTGGATCTCCGTATGTTTTCCGTGTTACCTGTCAGGTTTCTCATTGGATTGGCTCTGTGTGCCCAAAACCTGGCGATCAGCCTAGATTTTTACAGATGTATGTCTTCGATGGTGAAAACGAGATTTCAAACAGACTTCGGTTCTTCTGTGATGATAGTACTTCAGCTTTGTCTGTTGCTATTGTATCGGCACTAACTGAAATTCTAGATGAGGTTAATGAATATGTTAAAATTTTTAGGACGGCGAGAGAGTTATGTGCTCGCCCTGTGGTTCCAAACTTCTCAATTAAGCTTTTTAGCCGTAAAAAAGATAGAAGATATGACAACCCCTCCGCAGGTGTTATCGGCGCAATTGTTTGTGATTCATACTCTGCATCAGATGATTTTGATATCATTATTCGCGGAAAAGACAACTTACCACATAGAGTTAGCAAACTTCACCCCGCCTACATGCCACTGCAATATCCTCTCCTGTTCCCTTATGCAGAACAAGGATGGTCTCGTGAACTACAAATATCAGTGAGTGAAGAAACAGAAGGCCGTAATCTGACGCCATCCATGTTTTACTGCTATCAAATTCACGATCGCCAGGGTTTATATACACATCTTCTGCATGCCGGTCACCTTTTCCAACAGTACATTGTTGATGCGTATGTTTGTGTTGAACATTCACGGCTTGAGTACATACGAAATAATCAACAAGATTTTCGATGTGAAGTCCTGGACGGGGTGCAGGATGCTATTTATCGTGGTGATATAGAGGCACGTAATGTAGGTCAACATGTGGTGTTACCATCATCTTTCACTGGTGGCCCAAGGTACATGTACAAACATTATCAGGATGCATTGGCTTTATGTCGTGTGTTTGGTAACCCGCAATACTTCATTACATTCACGTGTAATGTCAAATGGCCTGAGATTACTAGAGAAATTTCAGCTGCTGGTGTCTCATGTGTACAGGATAGACCTGACATCATAGCCAGGGTTTTCCAAATGAAAGTACGATCTTTCATAAAATACTTGAATAGAGTGAAACCATTTGGTGATGTAACTGCAGGTACTCTTAATCTATGTTATCTTATTCCTAATTTAGAAATATACC
>BJCO01550099.1:0-17206 GCA_018326465.1 Flaveria floridana
GAGATTGTTTAAGTTAGTGGATTTGTCGCAAACGAACCGACTAGGTTAATATTACATCAAATCAATGTTTTGAAAACCGGACCGGACCGGCCGGTCCGACCGGTTCGACCGGGAACCGGACTCCAATCCGGTCCGGTTCGGTGCTTAAAAACGGTTTAACAGTGAACCGGTGGTCAGACCGGTCGAACCGGTCGAACCGGCGGTCGGACCGGTAACCGGACCGGTTGAACCGGTGGTTGAACCGGTTGAACCGGCTTTTTTATAAAATTTTTTATTTTTCTGTAATTTTTACATAAATGCGGTTCGGTTCTTATATACGGTCCGACTGGTTGAACCGGTCCGACCAGTGAACCGGTAAGGCATCCGGTTCACTGTCCGGTCCGGTTTTAAAAACATTGCATCAAATAACAAAATAACATTGCGTGCATGTAATTGGTGAATGTAACTTTGGCGAATGATATCTTATCGGCACAATATTGTAATACTTATAGCTATATGAAATTATGTTTAATATTGTTTTAATAAAGTCACTCATATTATTTTCTGATAATAAAAGTCACTCATACTATTTTCTGATAATAAAAGTCACTCATACTATTTTCTGATAATAAAAGTCACTCATACTATTTTCTGATAATAAAAGTCACTCATACTATTTTCTGATAATAAAAGTCACTCATACTATTTTCTGATAATAAAAGTCACTCATACTATTTTCTGATAATAAAAGTCACTCATACTATTTTCTGATAATAAAAGTCACTCATACTATTTTCTGATAATAAAAGTCACTCATACTATTTTCTGATAATAAAAGTCACTCATACTATTTTCTGATAATAAAAGTCACTCAGGTTGTACGGTGTTCTTGTCTTATGAAACTTTTTTATGATTGTAACGTTTTTTTATAACCAAGTGGAAACATACATTAACCTTGATTACTATTTAGTGCTTAGTTTGTTAAGCTGACATAAATGAAATAATTATAAAACTTGGTTTGACATAAATGAAATAATTATAAAACTTGGTTATGTATTATTTAGTGAACTTTGTCTTTGCATCACCTTCTATTTCAAGTTCAATCTAAAAAAATATCAAAAAGTAACCAAGTTTTGAGCATTTTCCATTTAGATTTTATAAAGAAATTTCAAAATACTATAACAATATTAAAACTTGAGTAAATTTATTGTCATAAAAAGTTTGAAGTGACTTTAGTTAAAACATTAAAAAAAATTTTTGTAAAACATTAAAAGTTAAAACCATGTTACAACTTACAAGCACGTACATTCAATATTAACCTTATCAAACAATCCAATTTTAACAAACCCAACAAGATCACACTTTCAGAACAAACATTAGAATTCACTTAAATGAAGAAAAACAAATCTCAAATCAAGAAAATTCTTCCACCAAATAAACTGAAAAGCAAAAAAATCATGTAAAGCTAGTTTCAAACCGATTTTATGCATGGCTGCTTCAGCTGATCGACTCGTCCTTAACAGGGTTGGTTTGCTATTTTAGTTTGCTCTAGATTTTTTCGTCTAAGACCGATTAATCGGGCAAATCAAATCGTATACACGCCTACATTAAGACAAGACTATAGAGAAAGAGGATGAAGACGGATAATAGGATCAAAGAGTAGTAATATTAGTGAAGTTTATGTCTTTGTACATAAACCTAAAGGAATTTTAGTGAGAGATGGATACTAAATATGTGTGTACTTTGAAGTTAAGCGTGTTCGTAGAACATTAAACCGTAAACCAGACTTACTATTATGCGGGTACTTTGAAGTTAAGAGTGTTCGTAAACCATTAAAACCGTAAACCAAACTTACTATTTATACTTTATTATATTTCAATTCATAATCAGATTTTAAGAGTTTAACAGTCCTACGATTTAAAACTTGAAACCGAGCATGTAAACCAAACTTACTATTTATATTTTGTTATTTTCTTTTTCCTCTGATTTTGAAATATATAGTTATGTATATGTATTATAACCGTAAAGCATCTTTAAAATACACATGCATTCCAACCATTTTAATGCACGCCAACAAAAAAATTTTTTTTTTCAAAAAGATCATCAATTCAAAAGGCTAATTAATGGTCCGGACTCACTAAAATAAAGAGGCCTTAGTTCAACTCCCATCTATGACATAATAAGGGTTTTAAGTTGGCCAAGAGGGTGTCCCTGATTTTATTTTATGTACGAGTTTCATTTCAAAAACATATCAGCCTAGAGCCCAAGGTTTTATACTTAAATAGCAGAGCTAATTAGGTGGACCAGCATCCCATCAGTGATTCAAAAAGCTGTAATAAAAATTTCGCAGCCGGACACCCCAATTTACCTGTTCCATTTGTTGATTTTTCCAAACTAGCAGTCAGGGTCTTGGGGTCAAAACTGGCGGAACTAAACTTGTTTTCAGTGTTTATAATAGTTCACGAGAAAGAACTCGTAACAACAGTATCGTTCAGTCTAAGCACTAAAAATTTTGGCTATGTAAAACGATTCAAATTAATGACATTTTAAACAATGCAAATCTGAGCATCAAAAATTTCGAAGTCTGGTCTCAAATATGAGACAGGAGGAAGAACCAAAAGCTACTGCACTATTACAAAGTATATATACAAAAAGTGATGAACTAAGTGGTGGAAAGAAACTAAACAGTAAGGTGCGGGTGTGTACTATTTGTGTGTGTAGGTGTTTGTGTGTGCGGGGCTACATGAAAACATGGACAGAATTGTAAAATCACATGCTTGAGCTATATAATACATTAACTACTTTTCACAGTTGTAGACCCTGCATCCTTGTCAAAAAAACGATTAGCGCAAGCACCCATCAGTGTCTCTTGCTAAACGGGTGCATCTGTTTCACCAAAACATCAAAGTCAAAACACGTTCAAAGGTTATTTTCTTGCATGGGTCAGGTTGGGTTGACCCGCAAACACTTTTATGTCAATTAACAAAAGCAGTTATGATTGTAATTTGTAAATACAATACAACTGAAAATTAAACATGTGGATAAAGTGTAGGAGACTATGTTTTAAAATAGACACTTGGCCACTCTCAGCTAGTAACACCCGTTTAACTTGTTTACGTTTAAACTACAAATTACCCATATTAGATCAGAAACAACCTAAATCAACCCACCATAAGTAAATGGGTCGAATTTTCTACCCGGTTTAAGGCAACATTGAAGTAGGTCTCAAGTTGGAGCCAGGGCCCTCAATGCGGCCTCTCTTTTCCTTAAGAAAGAGGAAAGGCCTGCCCCCACTATACCCCCTCTAAGACCTTACACATATTTACTATGCATGGGATATAATGGATATTGTTTGTTTAGAAGTAGGTCTCAAGTTACAGCATATATGTCATATTAGTATTCAATTAAGGGTTACCTCGCTCAAAGCTGCCTCAGCATGCTTTCTTAATTCCCTCCTAACCAGCTCCAGTATTTCAATTACCTGCAACAGAGACAGAGGCTTTTAACATGAAGCATAACTGAAAACAAGACTGATTATTATTAGTCGACAACTAAACATTTCATACTAGTTTGTTAAGCAAAAGAGAGAGAAAAACTTAATAATTAGAGACAAATGTTGACTTATTCAACAGAAGGACAGCTGGTGGACCACATTGATTGACGGTGGCAATCAGCAGTTATTCTGTTACTTTGTACTAAAGGTGGCAATCTATGCTGGTGGACCACATTGATTGACGGTCCTAAAAGGGTAATTTTTCTGTATGAGTCAGGTTGGGTTGACCAGAAATACTTCTAGTCCAAATTGTTCAAAAGTTCATTATTAATAAATAATAATTAGGGTGTAGGATATAATAATAATAAAAACTGGATTAATTCCAATAATCATCTCTTTAAGATAAGACAATACTGAGCTGTAAACATTAAAAATATTAAAGCAATTTGGGTGATTCTCCCCACTTGTTTCATTTTTAGCTAAATGCTTTTAAAAATCTGTTTGACCAGTTAGCGTTATAGCATAAACCGAATAGACCCATTCATAAGCAAAAAGGCTGAAATTGCCATCTCTATTTTGTACAAATGATATTAAACATGGCATATCTTCATCACAATTTCCGTTTGTCACAATTAAAGCATAGTATGAGCGATATTTGATATAATAGAAAAGTTGGAAAACATATTCTCATTTAACCAATAACTTTTGTCTTACCCCAGGGTAATGTCGCAAAATTGGCGAGTAATGGTCAAGAGCTATATATATCTTCTCAAGATGGCCTATAAGTGTTTCAACTTCGTCACCCAAAAGATCAACCTAGAATTTTAAATAAAAAGTCAAGAACTTAATTGATGCAATCTTTCAAAATTAGATTATCGTCAGTACAATGATAAAGAAACTGTAAATCTACTTCCAATATTAGCACATTGAAAATGTATGCTAATTCAAACTTCTATGCATTTTCATATATAAATCAGATATTGCAAGAAACCAGGGAGATTAAGAAAATCAGGTGATGTACAGGACACAAAGATGCACCAACAAATTCATGACTGAATCTTAATAGTAAATACATAAAAGAAAAAAATTAGAAACATTCAAAATTATCTCAATATTGAAAAGCTTTAAGCTTGTACATTTTGAATATTATATACATATTAATAAGAAGACTAATCAGTCTAAATCCAACTAAGATATAATGTAAATATACTTGGTCAATTAGTGTTCAAAACTGTTCTAATACTATAGTCTATAAGGACACAAGGAATACACATGCTACTTGTCTTAGAAGCAGTAATAAAGAATGATAGAAATAGAAGAGAGCATTAAAGGTAAAAACAACTATAAAAGAATTCAAGGCAACTATAATATTACGGCTAAAACTTCATAAAAATTACGCGTCCTACAAGGAACAGGCATTAAGTGTCTTTAAATACTAAAATATCTACCAACTAAATTAAGTTGAACTATTTTGTATATTACTAGACATATTTAGGCTCACATGCAGATGAATCACTTTGCTACGAGATCTAGGTAAAATTTGATTGCAAAATTGAGTAAGTACTCAGTACTCTTAATTTCAAGTTCAAAATGTAAGATACATAACAATAGAAGTTTCAAGAATTACCTCTTCCTCAGCCATTTGAAGCTCAAAACATTTCCTTTCAAGCTTTTGTTTGTATATGATCCCAGAATTTTTAAGTACATTAGCTGCCGCGATGAGAGAACTCAATTCATTTCTTGAATTTTCCAACCTAAACGTTTGATACAAATCTAACTAATCAGCCATGTTAATGTATACAACTCTACATCGTGTTATTATACAAGGAAATGGTTAAACCAAAGATTGTAAGCAAATGGGGACAGGTCAGGTAATGGGTTCAGATCAAAATGGGGCTTTTGGTTGGACTTGAATCAGACCAGGTTAATTTAACCCCTCAAACACTTTTGTCAATTATTAACTTTCCAATAAAATATAAATGTAATACTGATTACAAGGTTACAAGACCAATCTAAGTCTTTGGGTAAAAACTATTTAAGAGGTTGTTTGAGTCATTTGAATAGGTAAATTTACTTATTTGACACATTTGAGATTTGAAAAAAATACAACCCAAATCGACTCATGCATAAGTAAATGGGTCGAAACTGCAACCTCATATTGTAAGCATGGAACAAGTAATAACAACAGTAACCAAGTTAAATGCATACCTTGTGCAATTACTTTTAACATCCCTTGTCACTCTGCGTTCAAAACCAACAAAATTCGTAGATAATTCATCGACAAGAACAACTAAAGCTTCCATCTGCTTCCTATGTTCTCTCTCTTTTGCTTCAACTAGTGACATCACAGTATGCTTCTCTTGAGAAAGATCAAGAACCCTGTTCTTATACTCATTTGATGTTTTGATTTCTTCCATTGCTAGTGCAAGCCTTTGATTAAGTGAATTGATTTCCATTTTATCAGATAAAAGCTTTTCTTCCGCTTTTGACAGCTTTTCACTCATTACATTTAACTCCTTTTTGGTCTTCAACATCAATGTTTCCTGCTGTTTTAAATTATTAATCTCATCTCTAGCTAATGTTTCCTTTTCTTCCATTAGATTTCTTAGCAAATTCACTTGATTTCTTAGTTTCTCTCTCTCCTCAGCTTCCGATTTTATTTTAGCCTCCATTCCCAATGCCTTTGTTTGAAGGAAAACTAGATTCTCACTGGTGGTTATGTATTTTTCATGTAAACTCTTGAGTTTTTGATTAACATCCATTAAAGTTTCTTTAAATACAGTCTCCAGCAACTCTTGCATAAATAGTGATTCCATCCGCACGACTTCAGTAGCATGGATACTAATATTTTCTAGTAGACCCTTATAAATATCCTGCATTGCAACAATTTGCAGGTCTGATTCTTCTTTTATGTTTTGAATATGGTGATTTAGCTCCCCAATAACACATTTGTAAACATCTTCAACAATGGAAGCTTCTAGAAATTTATCTGCCATAATTGATTTATTATTTTCAGAAAGAACAGTTAGTTGAGATGATAGATTCTTCACTTCATCCTTCATGCTAGCAAGTGAGTCTCTAAGTTGGTGATTTTCTCTTAAAACCGTGTTAAGACTGACAACCTTATCACCTTTTCCAATAAATCCATCACTTCCATAGAAAATGTCATCCAATTTAGCAACAACTTCCGGAATCTTCTTTTTTAATACTTCAAAGTCCTTAATAGGTGGGACAAAAGACCGCCTTTCATTAAGGTATTTCCCTTTCAAATTAATATACTTATCAGCCAACTGATGAACCTCGGCTTCATGTTCCCTCCTTAATTTTAATATATAGTTGTTGAAAAATTTAACCAACTCCTCCTTGTTCATGTGGCTTAACGTATTAGCATCAAAACTATCAGCAACATCAGGTTTTGACTCAGTTGTCTCCCCATTCTCCTCCCATCTTGTAGACAGTTGACTTCTCAATGGGTTTCCATGAGTCATATCAACATCTAAAGAACCATGAGAGATTAGATGCCCTGAATCATGATTTGGTAGCAACTTTGTTAATGATTCTAGTTCATTTCTTAGATCTGAAATGTTACTCAATTTCTCAGCCAAGAGTAAATTTTGACTTCCAGCCTCTTCAAACTCTTCCCGGAAGCATTTAATGGAACTTTGAATTACCATACCTTCAAGTTCTTCTTTTAATTCATGCTTGTCTTGCCATTCACTAAGTGAACTTTTAGAAAATATAAGCACGGTATCTACCAATTTAGACATATTGTTCATCATCATTTCAAGATTATCTACAGTTTTTACTAAATCATTCTCATCTTTCAAGATGCCACCCAACCCCACCATTTCATGACAAGATCCATTTATCTTAATTTTACAACCCTTCATGCCTTCAATCTGTTTCCTAAGCCTCTTAAACTCATCTGTAACAGACTCTTTCACTTTATCATGCTTCACACAAACATCTTCAAAACCAGCACACCCTTTAAAGTCAACAGTTGACCCGTTATGATCTCCATTCACATTAATAGCCAAAAGAGAGCTCTTTAATCTTTCAAGCTCCAATTCTTTTGCTTTAATTTTCTCATCTGCATCTTGTTCAACAGCACTAACCATTCCTTTAATCATCGAATCACTCACCATTCGTGCAACCCTGAGTCGATTATCAATATCTTCCATCATTCTATCCAAATCCTCTAAAAACCCGACATTTAAACTGTCATTATGTTCCACACCAATCCCAGGTTGTATGGATTCTAAATCATTAACTCCATTAGTACTATGAAATGCCATTGTAGCCTCCGATACCTCTTGACTCCCCATATAGTAATATTATACCTGTTAAAGTACATGAGTACATAATTACACCAACCCATACCTAAAACAACTAAACAAGTAACTACTCTAAAAGTCAACACAACTTTGGTGACAAATTAGACGTTACGAGCGTATGACATTCAAAGAACTATGCAATTAAACACGATTAGTACCTAAATAAGCCCCAAAATAGGAGGAAATCAAACAAATCGAAACCGAAATCAGTAAATTACAACCAAAATCTAGTAAAAACACTCACAGTCGTAACTCCTCAGCTAAATATAGAACTTACGAATCTCAATTTACTCATGCAACCATTAAACACGCTGGAAGGTGAAATTGGAAGCAAATGAACAAATTGAGAGGTGTAAGAGGTATGAAAACTTACAGAAGTGATGATGGTGATGAATTAATCTTCAAATAGAGGTGAAAGTAATGGAATATTAGGTTTGAGGTATGTTGTTGTTGCTCCGAATAGTTGTTTTGGGTGTGAAATTAGGGTTTTTTTTTGGAGGATATTGATGTTCAGTATCTTCGGAAGAGAGAGAAGCGGGACGGAAGTGAAAAAAGAATTTGGGGAGGCATAACAGGCCCTTCTTCTTTTATATGTTTACATGTTGTTCCATATTCTTTTATGTGTTTGATACATCTTATTTGTATTGTTTTTATGTGATTAGACCCTAATATGTCTTTGGTTGCTAATCGATTTGTTAATGGTGTGTGTACATTTGAGTAATACGTTGTTGGTGTTATAGTTTGAATATCTTTACTATTGTTAGTGAGTTTTTGTAATTGGTCGATGATGTTAAAGCGTTGTTTATCAGTGGCTTACCGCCAGGTCCATGATGCTGAGTGTACGCTCATCTAAGACGTGATAGAAGGCAATGGTGAACATGACCTCATGTTTTCTAGTTGTTATATTGGCTTGGGTGAATCTCAGTGTTATATTCGAAGTGGGGTCGATGATGATGAGTGTAAGAACATTTGAGACATTATTGAAATCGTTTTTTATCCCCACTCAATCGGTTGAGGGATGGGAATCCTAGTTTTGGTGGTTTTCTTATCTCCTCCCATTTTGCCTATAAAACAGGGGCATGTAAGGAGTGTAACAAAAAGGGAGTAGAATCATTAGAGAAGGGTCTTGACCGGAAGTAGGAGATGGTCGATTGAAAGGACATAGGAGGGGGAGGGGTGTTCTTAAATATGGATAAGTCTAATGACTAATTTTATTAATAAAGGTAGCTCTCGTATATACTAAACTTCTTTCAATCTTTTTTTTAAACTAAGGGTATTTTGATCATTTTACAAAACTAACAAAAAAACTCAATCTTCATTAGTGTCATGGACTTTATTGTGTAAAGTATACATAGATTAGGTTTTTTTTTCTGTAGTTTCTCTAAAGTAGAAACCAAAAGTAAAATTCAAATATATCCTATGGACTATTCGTGTAATTAACTTTATATATGTTTAAAATGTAAATGACACCTATAAATTATTTTACCTCTAAATATTACTAGTTTCTCCAAAGTAGGCATCGTCAATTTCAAATGTAAATGACACCTTTTGACCTGAACTCGTTTTAATCTATTCACCAAACTCTCTAAATCATTATTCACGTCCTTTATTTTAGTATGGTTATTCACGATAGAAAGTAAACAAAAGACAATAACCTTCCCTGAAAGGACATCAAAAAAGTAATAAGAAGAGATATGCTCATATATATTCCATTCAGTTATATCAATATTGTTTGTGATCCTTGCATAATTGAACTTACTTAAAATAATAATCAGTAATGTAAACAAGTAATTTGAAGCCAAATGATTCAATGTCATTGAAAAATCTTACATTTGTGAAACATACAACAACACTTATACAACACATAAGTCAACAACATTTGATAGTAAGTTGTCAAGACACGTGCATTCATATTTCATTTAGAATTTTTCTAGATGTTAAAACAAAGGCAAAATGCTCTTAAGGAGTGATTATCAATGCAAGTAACTTGCATGTGACACCTCCATTGGTGGTAAATTGTTTTATACTTCATAAAATATTTTTTGGTTTGTATGAACAGCTTATTGTTAGGCTTATGAAGATTTTAAGCATGGCCCAAGTATAGTTTTCTTATTCATTAAGTTTTTAACCTGGTTAGTTCTATTATACCCTTGTCAAGTATTTTAATTTTTGTATTGAGCTAATAAAGAGAAACCATAGTTTGCAACATGTGAACGTAAGTCGCACTTACAAAACCACATTAAATTCTCATGTTGATTTACTGCTTTTCGTGTGTGTGTGATGATGTTCCGCTACATCTACCTAAAATTTATAGACTTTATTATTACTGTAAATGAGTCAGGTGGACGCCATAGGTAGGTCATTGTAAGTAGTTAGTTATATCATTTCAAACTAGACCAGGTTAGGGGTTGTTTGGCAGCTTATTAATCAGCCTTTTAATCAGCCTCTTAACGGTTCAGATGTCTTAATGGTTCAGCATTTAATGGTTCAGACTATTTGTTTCACGAGCAAAATGTCTGAATGGTTAAGACATTTGCCTCTGAATGGTTAAGCATTATACTAATGTTGAATGTTTAAGAGGTCTAATGCTGAATGGTTAAAATCTCTTATCTGAATTAGTCAGACATTTGCCTTTGAATAGTTAAGCGATATACTAGCTCTTAATAGTTCAGACCTCTTAATAGTTCAAACACTTGCAACTTGAAATTTGTTTGTAAAAGGTTAAAGTGCACACGACTTGATCATTTTGTTTGCCTCATTACTACTTGGATTTTGTTGATAACGACTCAAAATGCACAATGTATGATTCCATCCACTTGCCAGATCGGAACCTACACTTTGTTCGTAACATTATAAATTGTAAGCTAGTTGCTTTTAGTAATAACACGTACACAAAAAAGTTATCCCTCATCGTATAGATCACACAGTTAAAATCATCTTATAAAATTTATATAAAAATAGAAACGTATTTAAAGCTTCAAGGACCTCTTGCTCAATGGGGATGTAAAGCCAAGCCACACTTGAATTAAACTGAACTTAAGCCTACCTCGTTTAACTTATAATGGCTACATCTTGAGTAAAACTCGTGCTTAACTTGATGACCCATGATTATTCATTAATTATTTAGTTATTTTACTTTTGTAAATAGTTATATATGTGTGTGTGATTTTTTATAAGTTTAACTTCTGCATTTAATATGATATATTTTTTTGTTATTTTTTCATAATCGTAAATGATAATATTTATTGTTTAATTATATACTGTATTATGTTAAATATAGATTATCATATTCATATAAAAGATAAAATTACAGGCTATTTACGATTATTTTTGAAACTCATATGAGCTCCTAACTCGTTTATCAAATAAGCTATAAATTATAATCAAATCAAATCTTGAACTGGTTTAAATTAAATTGATTCAAAATTTTACTTATATTCGAGCCAAATATTTAGCTGGTTTGAGCTCAAACTGATTTCAAAATTTTACGAATTGATCATAAGTATCTCAAGAGATGTAGACACCTCTTCTCATTAAACATAATTTAATTGTTACAGATAAAACATGTAAAGTTGTCATTCTAGTTTTAGGTTTGCTCTTAAGAACCCGCTTTTGAATTTGTGGTGGTTTAAAGATAATATGCAAACCTTAGGGTTATTATCTGTACAAAGACTAAAATATAAAGTGTATTAATAAAAATATGCGTCATTGACAAATGTACACTGAATATAAAATTTGTTTGTATTTATAAAGTATTATTTTTATATTTTGTTTATGCTTCATCTGTTTCCAGATAATTATTGTCATAACAAGCTGTAATTGTTTTTATCGTTTAGAAAAGACAACCATATTTTATTTAAATCACTGTTATAACCATTTAAACCTATTGTATGATTAAATTAAAGTAGTAGTTTATTAGGCTTATGAATGTGTTTTTATAACTTATGTTATTGATTATTTATAAACTTTTAAAAACTGAACATTATTTGAATTTATTACTTTATAGATTCGATCGATATTATTATTTACTAGTGTTTAAATATACGTGGTTCAAATGCGCTACATCTTTCTTTAGCAAATTAAATTCCCTCTTCGACACTAAAGTACACACTCATAAATTAAACGTGAACCATTTGAAATTAAATTTCTTCTTCGACAATAAACTAAACACTCATAAATAAAACGTGAACCATTTAAGGTTTAAAAGGTTCGGTTTATAATTTTTGATTTAGGAGACGTGATCTAGTGAATCATTTCATACTTTATTATTAATATTATTTTTAAAATTTGTAATATGTATTTTTTGCTTATCTATTTTATCATTTTCTAAAAAGAAAAATTGAAAATCAATTAAATATGCTAAAGCAAACTGTATTGGGCGGTGATCCATTCAGGCTAGGGGTGTGAAAAAAAAAATAAAAACAAAAAAAAAATCGAAAACCGATTCACATTCGTAATCGAAAAAAGCCGAACCGAATTATGAATTCGGTTTTCGGTTCGGTCCCTAACCAAAACCGAATTTTGAATTCGGTTTTCGGTTATATGTAACTTTTGAATTCTGTTTGTTCGTTTTATTCAGTCAACCGAATTAACTGAATTCAATATATTAGAATTCACATATATTTTTGTAATTGCAAGTTTAATCTAACTACAAAAGCTTAAACTTTTAAAAATGGTTTATTTTTAGCCCAATAACAATTTTTCTATATGTTATCTTGTCCATAAACATTAAAACTCAATCTTAAATCTCAATTATCATATAGTTAAAGTCGACTGGTTGTATTTTTTGAAAAACAAAACTTTTAACATTTTAGGAGTTTAATTACTTATGTGTACTTTTTAAAATGTATATGAAAGGATGATTCTAATAAAAATTATTAAACTCTGTAACATTTGAAATGAAAAAATAAAGGATGAATTTGGTTTTTCCGATTGAATTCGGTTTTAACCGAAACCAAACCAAATTGAATTCAGTTGAATTCGATTAAATTCGGTTCAGTTAGCCATATTCCCAATTCGGTTTGGTTTGGTTTCAGTTATGCCTAAAAAAATTTCAAAACCGAGCCGAATGAACCAAACAAACCAATAACCAAACCGATGGGAGCAACGCTACAAAGGAGACACCCCTAAATTTCAGGCAGCTAGTTTATTTGTTGTTTTTAAAACCATGGTTAGCAGTTTATCCATAATTATCGTCAATACGAAATGAACCCGACCGAATTCCATAAATATTATTCCTATTTATTATTCACTTTAAAAAATTCCATAAGGTTGGTCGGTGGCATCATTCTAGTTTTCTTCAACTCAATCCCTTATACTATTACATCATGTTAGCTTCTAGCTTAGCCTTCTCCATCTCGTCTCTCTTCCATCTTTCTTCCACACTCACCATCTTAACACTACTTGTCACATAAATGTTTTAGAATTCATATGCATTAAAAGTATAGTTTAGTGTTATAGCTTTAGTAAGTCTTTATTAATATATTCAATTTTTTTTATCTTATAACTTTTTTTAATAACTTATTAATGCTTAAAGATATACGTATGGATCTCACACTAGCTCAGGTTTCATCTCAAACTAGCCTATGTTACTTGTGATTTTATTTTTAGTTGTTTGAATGATAACAAACAATTTCATTACATAACACGCACTCTATCTAGATTCTAGGGGTTAAAGGCATAAAAAAATATTACACCTTTGTTCACCATTCTAACTAAACAAAGTAAGAAATCACAACTTTACAAAGTAAAATTAAAACTACACCATTGCTCCCAACATTTGTCTCGTCTTATGATAAATAATAATTAAAATAAGGGTTTAAAGTAACCGTTAAAAGAAGAAGAAAAACCCAAAAAATTTAAGTAATCAACATCGTCACTGTCTGATATGGTTGCCGAGACTCGACAAAAAACAAGTTATATAATCAGTCTTAGCTACCTTTTTTGTATTAGGGTAAGTAAGGTCGTTTCCGCTAGAAATTAATGGAAAGTGTTTAACATATAAGACTCGATTCGCTTAAAGACACAAACTTAGAAAGTAAAGATTGAAATTTTGGATGATTTCATTAACACAAGTGCTAAAAGTAATCAATTTTGGAATGAATTTACATAAATAATGGAAAAACAATCACTTTCAGGTTTTTAATTACGCAAGATCAACAATTTATTCTTTAAACTAGGGTTTGCTAAAACATAATTCATAATATTTTAACTTTTGATTAACGTAACAACAAATAATCAAAGTTTTAAGACTCGTTCATTTACAATGTTATTAATTCATTTATATCAAATTACCTAACAAGCTTAATGAGTTCACGATGCAAGAAAACCAAAAACTGATAATTTAACAAGTAACTTTATTTATGAACGAACCTTTTAACTTAATCAAAACATGTAATTACATTCAAAATTCAAGTGTCAAAGCATAAAGCATAATCTTACACACCAATTATCTCTATTAACAGTAATCTTTCACCCGAAAGCAACCACTATGAACTTAGCCACTCATCATCTTCATTATGCCTTCAATATTGATTTGATGATGGATGTGGATGATTTAAGATGATTAGAGGAGGTTGTAAGGTCTAAAATTCATCCAAAAACTTATTCTTAGGGCTCAAGGAATGCGTGTTTACGAAACCCTAATGATTGGGGCTTTTATCGGATTTAAATTTCAAAATAAGTAGGACCTATCTTTAGTCAAATGGTCTACCCCACTGCTTTACGACCTTCACACATGGACTTTCCACAGGGTGGCCGTAAGTTACGGCCTCAGGGCTATAGCTTATGACCTCTTTGTTGTTTGCATATTTTTCTTTATTTTTAGCACCTTTCAGAGCATTCACAGTGGATTCCCCATCTTTATCCATATAATTAAACTAAAATTAGTATCTTTTCTCTCTTCTCTTTAATTAAATAATACTTTTTATACACTTATCATTACTTTTTTCTCTTTCCTTCACTCACAACCACTTTAAAAAATATTAGAAAATTTATAGGGATTGAACAGTGATTCTTCAAATATACTGATAAATAGTAACATTTTATCTCTCCTTTACTCACAACTATTCAAACCCATTCCATATAATATAGGAAACATACTCACATATTTTTAGGGATTTTACTGTGAATGCTCTAAAGCCATAGTCTTGCTATCGTTTGTATCCTTCTTAAATAATGTCCGTTAAGCTTCATTTAACCTACATTTCAAACACATAACAAAGTGATTGTATTAGATATCAAAATTAGATTAAAAATTGGTGTTAAAACATCTAAAGCTCACACATAACACCAACAGATTACTGCCTACGGGCCTACATGAAGCACCACATCATTGTCACCCATATGCTCAGCTTACGGTGTGCCCACAACTCCACACCCTGTAGCAAGTGTTATTAAAACAAGATATTTTAGATAATGACTTTAAAATGTTATACCTTGTTAGGGGTAGTCATATGCAGCTAGAGCATCCCTAACTGTATACGTTACCTTGAAGATTTAATTGAAAGCCATCCAAGTAGGAAATTTTAGGATTTAGATATAAGAGTTTGATTAATTAATGTTACCAATTGAGGTGTGAACCGTAATAGTTACACTTGGGCAATAAACATCAAATCCACTTATTTTCATTAGTCACTAATTACACAATATTTTATGGGATATATAATTATATTTAATATTTATATCTATCAGATTTAATAATTTATACTAATTATGAATATTTAATAAACGTTTAATAGTTAAACGTTAGAAGGTTTTGAGCTTCGATATAAATTGTGGGTTAAAATTTATCTAACCTGGCCTTGGGCCCACAAGGGATTAATTAAGCTTAAAAGGGATCATTAGGGGAAACCCAAATCAACCTTTACCCCAAAACAATCTAACCGACCGAGATTAAGAGGAAAAGCACCTTCAAATTGATCAACCACCATTCGAAGCCACCATCATCGACCCTACGACCATATGCGAAGCGACATACCATCACCACCCATGTTGTCACACCCCGCTTATAGCGGAAACACGAGGATGTGACGGATGGGATCGTCATAACGTATTGATAATTAATAAAGATGCATTAAATGAGGAAAAAACCAACGTGTCATGACGTCACTCGACACAAAATGGAGAGTTTTGTCACAGTTAGTCAATTCCACAACATAACATGGTCAAACATTCAAAATAAATTTTAAATCCCACAACCTGAAAACAAGTAAACGAAAACATCATCAACAATGATAATCCCAAACGGAACATAATGTCCGAAACACTAAAGCAAGTCTCTAAACATATTCATTAAGGTCACCACTAAGGCAACGTTTCTAGCTATTCTCGATAATTGTTACCTGAAAAGATATACTCAAAAAGATCAACATATTGTTGCTGAGTTCGCAGGTTTTAATAATAACAAAATTTGATGTTGTGTAATAGTTTGGTAGGCCATAAGTGCATATAGTTATAAGCAAGCAATATCACACATAAACATAAGTCTAACAACTAAAACTATGACGTATACACAGATTTTGTCAGAACGTATTCACCCTAGGGCCTGTTCGTGGCCACTGTTAGTCCTAACTAGTATACTAACAAACAAAGGTGGAGTGTCAGCCCAATAGTACTATCAATACTTGTCCGTCGGCTCCAACATGAAGTTAAATAGTTGTGAATAAAGAACCACATGGATAACTCATGCATGTACTAGTTATTAACTTACAAAGAGCATACACAACCATCCCAAAATATAATTGAGTTCACAACATAAAAAAAAGTAAGCATACTTCTCTCCCTATGTTTTGTAAATAATTGAAATGAAAACTGGGCATCGAAACTAACCTTGTAAAGATTTGGAATTAAAGTGAACAAAAGACTTCTAAAGATGCGAGTAATGAACGATAAAACATCTATAATTAATTGTAATTAAATCTTAAAACATGTCTAATGAGAATCGATACATTTGGTTGGTTTTGAGTCGGATAAGGTTCGACGCGCGACAAACACACAAAATATGTATACTTCAATTATTTATTTAACAAATAAGAACATATCAGAATATATATATATATATATATATATATATATATATATATATAATTAGTACATATTCACTCACTACTATCCACCTTTTATATATATATATATATATAATTACTATTCACACACGTCATATACATTTTATAATATGACAACTATACTTATATCTCTTACTTACACACACACACATATATATACATACATATATATATATATATTTATTTATACATCCTTATATAAAGAAAGATAATAATAATAATAGTAAGATAATAATAATAATAATAATAATAATAATAATAATAATAATAATAATAATAATGATAATAATAATATTAATAATAATATCAAACAACCCACACAATATATATATATA
>BJCO01550856.1:0-10473 GCA_018326465.1 Flaveria floridana
TGTTTATAAGCTGAAAAATATGTTCTTTAAGTGACCATACAAGTGTATAAAACAAACCCATAAATCAAAGGATCATTATATGTGAATAAACATGCTATGTGTACATAAAAACAACACAATATGACAGCCACAAAGGGGCTGCCAAACTACCTCTTTCAGCAGCTAAAAGTCAACCAAAGAAAGAAGATAGGAGGCTGAAATATGGCCAAAACTTCAAGCTTAGAAGTCCTCAAATGCTCACTCCCACAAGGCTCTAAGTAGGCATCTTAGTTGCTTGGTTTTGGACACCAAAAACCCAAAAGGTAAGCTGCCAATAGACCTTCAAAATCATGAATTTCAGGCAGCAAAATAGTTGAAATGGGAGGATGGAAAACAACCAAGGTTCCAAGAGGAGGAACCCTCAAGTGTGTATACCCCAAGCTCTTTACAAAGGCACTTTCTTGTTAGGAAGAATACTACCAAATGAACATAAGAATTGTTCTCCAAAAGCTCTAAGGCTGCTGCCTTGTTCCGTAACAAGAGAGTGAGAGAAGGGAGATTTTTGTGTTCTTGCATGCACAATGAGAGATATGTGAAAGAGAGTAAGACAAGACAAGTTAATGTGTATCTTTACTAGGCAAAAGTGGTCTAATAAGAGCAAGGGGGCGGCCAAAATCAGAATTCAAAAGGGGTTTCCCCCCCTTTAAAAAACCACACATACACATTAAAATTGGTCTTGTTACTAGACATATCATTAACCTTTTAATTGTATGTACAAGTTCTATATAACTTATACAATTAACCATTTAACTTATAAGTCATAATTTCTCATTATTATTTAATGTTATCTAACTTATTTAAATAACATTTCAAATAATATTATTGAACAAAATATTCTAATAAATTGTTCCTTCTCATATGCAACTTATTTAGAAAACCCATTTTCTAAATTGGTGTAAATATTTAATTGCATGATCACATCATCAATTAAATATTAATTGGTGTTTGCTAAGCTTGTTATTGGGTATAACCCGACTTGGATCATAACATACTAACCACATCAATACTCTAAGTGTCTTGGGCACACAGAATCCTACAACATGTACTCCGTGGAACTCTTGCGGAAGCTTTACAACAACTGAAGAAAATCCAAGGCAACTGCAGCTCCTACGGAAGACCAACATCTGCGGAAGAGCAATCTCCTATGAAAGACAAAGCTCCTGCGAAAGATAAAACAACTCATGTAGTAGCAGGTTCAACAAACGGACTGAATGTGTATATACAATCGATGTCTAATGTCTGAGATTTTCTATTCACCGTAAGACGTGCCATATAACGATCAAGGGAACCATCCTATTTTAACTTGTTTTGAAACAACCACATACACCGTATTACCAGTTGGTTGTCAGGTCTGGGTACAAGTTCCCGAATACCATTAATTATCAAACTCTTATGTTTATTGGTTATAACATGTTTCCAACTAGGATTGGAAAAGTATTTAGTATAGTTCATAGAAATATGATAGATGATGGAGGTAGTCTCGATATATAGGTTCAAACAGGGATTGGGGTTTGCGATCCTAGATTTCCCTGATGTGGTCATTGGATGTCTTTAGTGGTAGGTGGTAGTGTGGGAGTTACGATTGAGGGGTCGGTGGTGGTTGGGAAGTTGGTTTGTATATGTGGGATGGTTGGAGACATAGGCACCAAGGTAGGAGTAGCTTTAGGGCTAGACGAAGGTGGTGTCGGGTTGGTGGTGGGCTCATTGTGGGTTGTGGGAGTGGTAGTGGTATGTTGGGTTTGTGTGGATGGCGTTTGGGTTGTGGGTGTTGTTGGGTTGATGGATCAAATAGATAGTATGTGAAATGAAATTTATCATCTAAGAAATCATAGGTAGGTGACACAGGTGTCTCACAAAAAGGAAAGGACTATTCGTTAAATATCACATAGGATAGGAGATGTTTACCATGCCATTAGCGGGATAAAAAAATCAGTAACCACGCAAGTTTGGGGATAACCTAGGAACACTCTTTGTTTTCAGTGAGGATGAAGTTTGTTAGGTTGGGTAGTGGACATATTCAGGTACCATGCACACCCAAATACTAAAAGATGATTATAGTCAAGGTGATGGCGAAAAAAAGGTAAAAGTGTATGAGTAAAAATTTAGTTGTTTTGTAGGTAGAATATTATGAAGATGCATCATCAAGGAGAAAGATATTTCCTTCTATTGTTTTAAAAAAGTATGGTTTTGGTTTATTTTACGATTTTGTTCAAAGTATACCAATCAGAAGAACGAATGGGTCATTAAAAGGCTGAAAAAAGATAAAGTGGGTAGTTCATCGAATGCATGATAAGATATCTTAAAATGGGAAAGTTTGACCAACCTTAATGGGTTATGCTGCGAAATATAAATATAAAAAATTAGTATGGTTTTTTGTTTGATTCAACTAAAGGGAATTCATCAGTTTGCATGTGAAATAAGGATGTTAAAATCACACATAAAACATATTAACTTGTCTTGATTTAGTTTTCAGAAAGAAATATTCATATTATGGTTAGAGGAAACCCCTATCGTAGTAATAAGAATAGAAAGATGTGTAACTGACAAGCAAGCAGAGGATATTAAAGAAAAGATGGAGTTTGGTGTATTTGTAGAATCATAGTTAGATAAATTATACAAATGTAGGGATGGAACAAGTGCGATTTGTGAAGGGTTCACTAAGGGTTGAGTGGATAATGGGTAAAAGATGGAAGAGGGGTTTTCTATTATTTTTAAGCTTAGGAGTTTTAAGAACAGTATTTTTGCTTTTATAAATATGCCAAAAGGAAGAATAAGCATCTTGAAATTAGATGTCTTTACTAAGAAACTCATCGGATCGGGTAAAGTATTATGCATGATTCATATTTCTTGAGGGAGATGCTTAAAGATAGTCTATTAATTTATTATGATAAATCAATGGACTATGAGGGCGTGAAGAGGTAACATCGGATGAAAATTATCAAAAAATAATTGGATCAAGAAAGTGGCTTTGCATTAGGCCTAGGGGAAAATAACTGAGTAACAAGAAAGGTGAGGAGCGGCTTACAAAATATGCATGCTGTTGGAAACATAAAATTATGGAAATTGAGTTTGCTGGTACATGAGTTGTCCCATATTAAAGGAGTGAAAAAATCTAAAATAGTTTATAAGGGTGGGAGTCTACAAGAAAGTTTCCTTACATGTTTAAGGATGCCCAGTAGCTACCAAATGGGTGTGAAGCAACCAACACGCACATGCGCTCGGGACCGAGGGTCGGGCAGGCCGATGGGCGCCATATGGAGCTTTGATGGCTAACTTTGCACTTCGCCCGCTTGAGAGCCGCCTAAATACTTTTGATTGTAACAAGTGGGTTCTATTAATGGTGCAGTTGGGAACTGAGGCAGCGTACATAACGCGCTCGGGACTGAGGGTCGGGCAAGGCGCTTCTCTTGTTGTATGCTTCTGAGTCATATCCTGCTGAAACAGCTTGTGAAGTAAATGCTCACTAATTATAAAATTAACTTAATGTAAATGAGAAGGCCATTAGTATAACTCATTTATAGTTGCTACTTGCTCAAACAATGTATATACACAAGGGTATGTTCCTTATGGAGATTGGATTGAGTTTTGATATAATTCTTTGTAATTCATAAAACTACTCTAGCTACTCCAAAAACAAAGCTTATTACTACTGCTTTCACATTCTAAATTCATCACCCTTTTCTTTGTTTTCATTTTCAAGACACTTCTGTTTCCATTGTTTTCTTGGATGCGAGGACAACTTCGGCAGTACAAACATACTGGTTTGGTTGTTGTACACTGAGAGACACAAGAGGCATGAAACCGGTTTAAAGGGACCATTGTTGCACAGAAATACTCTACCACCACTCAACCTTTTGGTTCGTTGATTCTTTCAGACATAGTGGAGCTGTGAAAAATTTCAGCGGTTTGAAGATTTAAGTAAAAGAATTAAGTTCTCTTTGAAGACTACGTAGTGAGTTGGTTTCAACTCACGCAAACTTTGTTATTTTTACATTTGATCTGTATGCGGTATTGCACTTTTGTATTTCTCGTCAATAAAGTGATTATTATTTTATTTAATTATTATAAAAATAAACCCATGTCGTATGCATAAGCCATATAAATAGTCATAACATAATGGAGGGACGGGGGACCACCAAACCACGTCACTACAAGTCTATGACATATCCGAACCTAAAACGGTCGGATAAATATACGTAATTAGTCAACATCAGGGGGATTCAAACAATCAATAGAAAACACCAATTATTCTCTCACGTGTCTTTACCTCAACGTAATTTCTTGATCTTACATAAGTTTAAAACGAGAGAAAGACAAATAGTATTATCAAAACATAAAATAGAGGCACTCAGTATATTACAAAAGCAGAAGACAAGATTCGAAATAAAAGCAAACAACATCACGGTTTGTAAAATTACTTATTTAAGAAACTAATTATGCCAAAGAATAGGTTTCGTACTAGACGTACTATATATACCGAACAAAAAAGGTATAATAACACCACTAAATCCCAAAATAATCTCATTTAAAAAAGATGGTAACAATAACATTGTGAAAATGAAATATGTATAAAAACAATACTTTTTAGACAATAACAAGCTAGATAACAAAATATAACATAAAAATGTGAAAAATAATATGAAATGATGTTACTAGTTTTAAAAAGTAAGGGAACTAACTTAAACATAGAAAGTAACACTATTTATGTATTTTCATGTGCAACAAATATTGATGATTTCAATTTTAAACTGAAATCACGAGGAATGCTAGGCAGAAATCACGAGGTTGGAGGACTGCAAGTCAACGGAATTATTCTTTTTTAATATTAAGATAATATTCATAAACCACACGGCCGAAAATATTATCCACGTAAGACATTCTTTTTCTCCATATAAATTACAGGTCTTCATCATATCATCCCTCAAACAGCACAAGCTAGACAAGCTATTGTTGGAAGATAATTAAAGCGATCTTAGCCATGGTTTACTTAGGTGATGAAGCATACATGAAGCTTGAGGTTTGTATTTAATTTTACAAATAATGCCATTAGTTTCAGTTGTCTTCGGTCGATCGGTATAGTACGTAGCTAGTTAAGGCAAGCGCCTTAATTGGCCTTGTGGTAGAAGTGTTGAAGACTTAGAAATGGGATTCGAGAGCGTGTGAGTTAGTCGTTAAAAAAGAAAGTTAAAGCGAGTATAATATATGGCCAAGTTAAAGTGAGTAAAAACGAAAGTTTTAGTTATAGGAATGTTTATTTAGTATGATAATGAATGCATATATGTATATATATGTATATATGTATATAGGGTCGATCGAGAGCAATGGTGATGTGTTGGATATTTGGACTGGGGACTCAATTAGCATGGAACATTAATTCAACCATGGGAGACTATTTTTATGAGATATTTCCGGTAAGTATATATATAATACTACATATGATATTAACTTACATTTATAAATTGTTTCCGTTGGTTTTAGTTACATGATATCTAGTCGTTAATCATCCTTTGATCGATCATGTACTCAGGATTTTCATCCTGCGAGGGTACTCACCCTCGTATATCTGCCGTTTTGCATAGCAACGATTGTGGTCTTTCAGTATAACGAATCAAGAATTGATACCAGAAAACGTAACATCACCGGATACATTCTTTTCTTCATATGCATTTTCAGCATTACCATGGTTAGTTACATTATTTATTGCATATACATATAATTCGTTTCGTGCGTTCAATGACTGACATATATATAAATCAAACTAATTGGTATATATAGCTAGATTTAGTAACCTCAGGAAAAGGTGGGATTGGAAAGTATGTTGGAGTATGTGTTTTCATTGCGGTTTCTGGTGTAGCTGATGCGCATGTGCAGGGAGGAATGGTTGGCGATTTAGCCTTGATGTGCCCCGAGTTCATCCAAGTAAGTTAAATGTTCCTTCTGGTTTACATGTTCTTGATTTCTAATGAAGTCTTTAATTTCTTGCACTAATTAACGAGTCTTTGTTTTTTTGGACTTCAGTCTTATCTTGTTGGTTTGGCCTCTTCAGGAGCATTCGCCTCTATTCTAAGGCTAATCACGAAAGGCGCCTTTGAGAATGTTAAACACGGCCTACGCAAAGGAGCATGTAATTAAATTTCTTTGCCTTAAAAAATCACTCCTCATACAAAAGCATCCAATTCTCACTATTGATCACCTTCTTATATGTATATGCAGTGGTATACCTTGCCATTTCTGCGGTTTTTGAGCTCTTATGCATACTTCTCTACGTGTATTTCTTCCCCAACTTGCCCGTTGTGAAATACTATCGAGCAAAAGCAGCTCGAGAAGGCTCCAAAACAGTTGTTTCCGACCTCACCGCTGCTGGAGTACAACTGGATGTACGAAACGTACACATGAGTTTGCCTATTTCAATAAGTTGTCTTTTCTTATAGAATCTAGTTTTTAACATTATCCGAGAATATACATTCTTGTCATATCTACAGATTGAAAAGGATGTTAACCCGCAAGAGAGACTGAACAACAAACAACTCATCTTTCAAAACTTTGATTACTTGATGGATGTGTTCCTCATTTGTGTCGTAGCATTGTCGATTTTACCAGGTTTTTTATACGAGAACACAGGATCCCACAATCTCGGATCATGGTGCGTACTACTTATTCATATATCCCATCAGCTTTTAGTTAACTGATCCAGTTGGTTGGTTGTTTGATGTTAAGTAATTGTTGTTTTGGATCTTTTCAGGTATCCGCTTGTTCTTGTGACGACATACCATATATCCAACTTACTATCTAGATATATTCCTTTGATCCAACGTCTAAATATGGAATCACGAAAAGGCCTTATGATCTTTGTTTTGGCACGGTTTTTACTGATTCCTGCATTCTATTTCACGGCAAAATATTGTGACCAAGGGTGGATGATCGCGTTGGTGTTTGTCCTTGGATCCACCACCGGTTATCCCACCGTATGCGCCATGACATCGGCTCCTCAAAATTACACCGTATGTTACTTTCACCGAGTTTAAATTTGAACTGAAAGTTCTCTATTAAGAATGCTGGTGTTTTTATTATTGCAGGGTCCAGAGAAAAATGCCTTGGGAAATTTACTTGTGCTTGCACTTCAAATTGGCATACTCGCTGGAGTTGCTCTTGATTGGTTGTGGATAATTGGCAATGACGAGTTTTGAGATTTGATCGATATATAAGACACTAGAGCTTTATAGGGACCCAAAACCGTCTCTAAAGTACACGCAACTTAAACAACAGCTTTAGTCCCCAAAATTTTAAGGGCCCCGGAAACCAAAAAAACAAAAAAAAAAAAAAGGACTCCTTTTATCCATGTTATAAGTTGAAAATATGTTATACTACTCAAATTTTATATTTTTAGAGAAAAATAAGAAAAGATAACAAAATGATAGAATGCTCGGTTCTTGTAACTTTTTTAGTTGAAACTTGTAAAGAGTGTTATTGAGGAAAAAGAATGTGTTGTTGCGAAAGATAACAAGACAACGAATATAAATTGTGCTTGAGTTGGATGTTTCACGATTTCATATTTCGTTTTCAGACCCTAAAATGTACTTAGCATTCCTTGTAGGGAACATGTTTTTCTTTGATGACAACTAATTTTACCGATCCTAGGTATGTTCATTTATTTATGTCGAAAATTACGGATCTTGTAACCATAGTTTGCAAAACCCAAAATGAAATGGTCTGTGGTTCTTATAACTATCCAAGATTAAAAATATTCATTGACAACTTTACCTTTATCTTTTGGAAATTTAATTATTAGAAAGTAAATAAATAAATAAATAAATAAAAGCAGGTGTATAAAACGCCCCACCCCACACTCAATCATCTTAATTACACTATGGATCCGACATCAAACACAATGACCTTACACGGCAAACAATCAAGTTGTTCAAGAAAAGAACATGGAGTTGGATATTCAATATTGGATGCTTCACCCAAAGCCAACAAATTTGTTTGCCAGCTTTTTCAAGATGAATCCTAGTTTGATTATCCTTTTAACAATGAAGAACCGAACATTTGAATTGATTTGTAATTGATCACCAACGGTTTATGATTTTTTATCGAACCGGGTCAACGGTTTATGATTTTTTATCGAACCGGGTCAATACTGGTTTTGAAGAAAATTACAACGAAAGATGAATGTAAAGGTAGATGTCTCTAAAATCTTTTCACATCACCATTAATAAGCCTCTTTAACCAACCATAAAAGTTTCTATCATAAAAAGTACACTAAAGAAGAGAATATACACTTTTAGCATCTGTTAGCCCTAACTTGTTCCGGCAAACAACTATAAACCCCATTGATAACAACCTCCAAAAGAATTTAACTCTTTAATAACACTAGCTCCTACGGTTCTACCAAGCACTATGGTTGCTATCGGCTATAGTTTTTATCTATGATGGTTGCTACTAACCAACTGTTCTTGCTTATACAACATTCTTGTTGATTCTTATCGGCACCAATCATGTACCATAATTGACTTTATGTTTGACTTCCAACAATACATTTGATAATCTTCAACTTTCTACAAAGTTAACACACCCAAAATTATTCAGACTTTACAAGTTTTTTAAAGCTGTATGTTTGACTTAAGCTCATCAAACCACCAAACCCAACCATCTTGTCATTTCACATTCCTGGTTAAGAAAAGCACTACAGAAATAGGTGTGTTAGCCCAGGTTGAATACTTGAATCAAATAATATAAAGATTTATTAATCAAATAAGATAAACATAATGAAAACCCCAATTTGATCTAACTTTGATTTCATATGATTTGTACAAAGTAGAAACCCCAATCAATTGGTCATCCAACCATTAACCTCTCTAATTACAATTAACCTATTTATAGTGAATATAATATTCACTAATTATACTTAACCCCCTAGACTTAGGCTAATTAATGGAAATTTCATAAAAAATAAAAAAAATGACTAAAACATATTTAAATATATCTTATTGACACAAAATATATTCATTACAATAAAACTCCTACTCATCTAAACCTTCAACGTCTCATCTCGGTTCTTCATCTCGGTTATTCGTCTCGAACGTGTGGGTTTAACTTTCGCGTCGACTTTGACCGTGACGTTGACATTTGTTGAGTTTGACTGTGCTGATAATATAGACTATCATATACAGTTCCAACAATACTCCCCCTTAGTCTATCATTATCAACGTCTTCAGACGAAATCAGCACCGAGAAGTCAACCATAGAAAGATTTTCAAATTGAAGCTTTCTGAATCGAATGAGAAAGATTATTCATCTCATAAGCTCCCCTACTTATATGTTCTGTTGGATTCTTTATGCCCAAGACACATAGAATATTGATGTGGTTAGTACGTTATGATCCAAGTCGGGTCATACCCAATAACAAGCTTAGCAAACACCAATTAATATTTAATTGATTATATCATCATTCAATTAAATAAATACATCATTTTAGAAAATGGGTTTTTTAAATAAATTGCATATGAGATAGAACAACTTATAAAGATATTTTTGCGAGGACCGCTGTATCGGTAAACATCCAAGCGTGTTCTTGACGGAAGGATAAACAACCAAAACCAAAAGTCAAATTTATAACACGAACTATCAAAAATTGGTTTCATTGATAAAACCTAACGATTACAAGCTCGTTACAACATAAGAATCGAGAGTCTTGGCAAGGGGAGATCGAGCATGATCTCTCCTGTAACATCCCGAGCGTTTGGGTCATATGAACTTCGCATTTCATATATTGTCAAACGAGTAGCTAATGAGTAAATTATCTATTTGAAGTTTGAAGTTTTAGATGAAATTTTTATGTTATAAGAGACCGTTTGAATATAATAATAATATATTATATTCGAACCTTCTCCATTTTTTACGAAACTTAGGTTGACTCGTAGAGAAAAATAAGCTCGTCACAACGACATATTCGAAATTTTATTAAACGTTATGCATTAAAAGTTATAAGAGAAAAACGAGTTAAGCAGCTGAATTAATTATAATTATATAATATTATAATAATATAATATGAAAACTTTCATATTCAGAGTAATTGAAGCAAGCAAGCAGGCATCTCAACATGCCTCTCACATCGCCCCTGAAAGTTTTTCACCTGCCTTCTGCTACCTTATAAATAGAAGTCTTAAGGTTGAATTTAGAACATAAGTTTCTTTGGGAACGCTCTAATATAAAGAGAATCCCGAGTTCTCAATACCCCGTTTGGTGTTCCTAGTAGTCGTTTTGGTACTCGAGTAGGAGCGCGGCTAGGAGCGCGACTAGGAGCGCGAGTAGGGGAGACTCTACATCAAATTTTCGTAGATATTTTTCAGGTACGCCCTTGTTTAAGGTTATGTTTAATTATTATTATAGTTGTTATTATTATTATTATTATCATTGTAGGTATTAGTATTAATA
>BJCO01551195.1:0-2500 GCA_018326465.1 Flaveria floridana
ATTATTATATTTATTATTATTATTATTATTACTATTATTATTATTACTATTATTATTATTATTATTATTATTATTATTTATTATTACTACTACTATTATTAATATTATTACTATAATATCTATTAAACCCTTTGGTCGCCTGCTATAGTAACCATGGGTATTTTGGTATTTTCAGTATTGGTTTACACATGTCCATTTATGCTTTCATCTTTATATACCAGTCTCTCTCGTAATTCCACAGATGTAAATGAACGTGAGAGTATATCATCTTAGAAAGATCAAGGAAAATTAAACCTCCTAGCAAGCACAAACCATGAAATTATATCCTCAGAAAGTTGGAAGAAGCAGTTGTTGTCGAGTGGTGGAGAAGAATACAGGGGATGAAAGATCCGATCAGATTGGTAGGTGTGTGAGTTCCACCACAGTCTTTAGTTTGTTGACTACGCTATCATTGGAGACCGTCATGGCTGCTAGATCTATGTTTACATGGTATTCCTGAGCGACAAAAATGTTAGATCTGTGAGTTGCAAACGGATTGTCAGAGAAAAAAAGATTGAATTAGGCAACAATTATTGACTTTTTTCAAATTCGTACCCTTTTTCCACATAACATTTTTATATGACATTATTTTTTTTAAATACACCACAATGTCGAGCCTTTTATCCTCTTTAATATGAGTATAATGTTGTTGTACTTTTTTAAAAATAATCAATATTTTTTTAAAACGTCTATGTGTTATGCGTATAATTTCCGTGATTATTAACTACGTAATTATAAACATAACTTGTGTAATTATATATAAAACTTGCGTAATATCTGTCTTTAGTAAGAGCTGTCATTTGAGTTGTTAAGTGCTTTATGAAACTAAATGGATTTAAGATAGTAAGATCCTATAATGAATTGCCTAAAATGCTCTACTATCAATTGTACGACTTGTGAGGGGGCCAATGTAACAGTTTCACAAGGTGGAGAGACTAATAACACTTAAGAAATCAAATAGGGAACCCGCTTATGATGATACAAAGAACACAAGTAAAGAACAGAAAAACAACAAGATAATATGGTTTTCAAGAATGATATATATTGCTCTCAAGTTCTTACAAAGTGTTACAAAAGCATACGTAGAATACAAGTACTTGAGATACTTAATTTTACATCCTAGAACCGGCCATACTTTGAAGGCCAGCTAGAAACATAGGTATAGACAACAAGATCAATGTAGAGTCAAAAGGCCGACTGGCTTTGAACTAGTGACTATGACATGTCATAGCTCACACCCTTATCTAATACAAAAAGGATAAAAGTGCATAGTCGAAAAGTTACAGACTTTACACCTTAATATATATTTGATAAAAGCATGGACTTTTCACCAACTCATGCAAGTTGGTGAGTCTTCAGAGATGGCAGCGAAACGTGTTTCAAATTTTGTCAAAAGCATGTCATAGAAGACATGCATCATCTGTCTTTAGAAGAAATCAGTCTTTGATTCGGAAGAATTTGTCTTTTAAGCTTCGGAAGACTTCATTATTGGCTTTGGAAGAAGCGGTCTTTTGGCTTTGGAAGGATGTGTACTATAATCAATACAAACTTTGCTACCTAATTAGAATCAACACAATCTTAGATGATAGTCAAATAAGGAGTGGATTACAAGCTTGTTATTAATGTAGTCAAGCTTAGGCAACTTTACCTAGTCATCTAACAACTACCCTAGTGATGTCCGTAAACCCTACTCCTAATATTATACTAATATTAAATTTAACAAATAAAAATCTAAAATATAATTAAACATACCTGATTCAATAAATGAAGGTGAAAGAGCGAGAGTGGAGTTTATGAACTTAAGTTTTCTATATATAGAATTCCGAGACAGACGATCATGAGGAGGTGCTGATATTTATTTTTTAATATATGAAACATCATAATCTTTCGTACAAATTACATACACGTGCACTTATCCCAACTATGTTATTATTAGTATGTTATATTTATTATTATCTTTATATTTTCTTTTCAATATGTTACACATTAGAAATCTTCAAAACACATGCACACAAAAGCACATGTGCACTTAATTAATAAATTAATTCACTAATTAATTTCTTAATTATTTAGTTATTTAATTATCATTATTCTTATATTTTTTATTATTATTATTATTATTATTACTACTACTACTACTACTATTATTATTATTATTATTTATTATTACTACTACTACTATTAATATTATTATTATAATATCTATTAAACCCTTTGGTCGCCTGCTATAGTAACCAGGGGTATTTTGATATTTTCAGTCATTGGTTTACACATGTCCATTTATGCTTTCATCTTTATATACCAGTCTCTCTCGTAATTCCACAGATGTAAATGAACGTGAGAGTATATCCTCTTAGAGAGATTGAGGAAAATAAAACCTCCTAGCAAGCACAAACCATGAAATTATATCCTCAGAAAGTTGGAAGAAGTAGTTGTTGTCGAGTGGTGGAGAAGAATACAG
>BJCO01551195.1:7500-20354 GCA_018326465.1 Flaveria floridana
TGTCTGTTAGCCTCCTTATCTACTTAAGGTTGTTCAGTTGCCATAGCCTCTCTCTCAGGGCTTTCATAAATTAGGGAGAGGGTAAGAGCATGTTTGTAAAGCCTCTTCTACCTTTTTTCTTCTTTAACTTTGAGGACCAACTCTACATCCTCTACCTCCTTCCTCTCCTTTGTTACCTCCAAGTATGCCAGTTCATTTAACTCTTATAAGGGAAGAAAGATAAGTTCATCAATGTTGTAGTTCCTGGTTGCCAAATAATTCAATCTGGCAACCCTCAACTCATCATCTTGAGTATTTGGCATGGGGGCTATCCTGATTGCAGCTTCTATGAAGCCAGAGGAACCAGTTGAACTCTGTCCCCTTAGCTTCCTCTTCCTCTCTCTTTCCTCCTCTTTAATCTCCTCAGAGTACATTTTCCTCTTCCATTTATCACTCATAGGCATTGGTGACTCAGGGTGGAGAGATGTTTGGTCTTCATTGCTAGGTTCAGCAGTCAAGCTCTGGCTAGAGAGAGGTTATGAAGCACCTTCCCCAATTGGTGCATCATTGAGGGTGAAGGATGTTAAAGTATTTATTTTTGTGACAATGCTTATAGGCTCTGTCACTGGGCTTTCAGTCAAGGTTTCCCATTTGAAGCTAATTTTATAGGTTCCACCTCAATATCCATTTGACTAATGACATTATCTATTTACAATTGTCTTTTTCTTTGGCTGAATTCTTCAACAATCATCTCTTGAATTCTCTAAGCCAATATGTTAGCTTGCCTATTTTTCGTTGGGTTGGCTAGTGGCATATTGACTAGAGAAAGACTATCATAGAAGTTCAAGGTCTGAACATTTAAGACTTCTTGCTGTCCTTGAAATCTATGCAGTACTAGGGCTCTTTTATCAGCATCATACCTCCACCCTTAAATTTCATTTGCAGTTCTATATGGTGGGGTTGACATTGCCCTTGGTATTCCCTCCTCAAACAGACTTTGAATGAGAGAGTCCACATCAATGTGAACTTAAGGAGTTTGCTAAGTGTGGACAATTGCAAGTGAAGTTGGTGATTCCTCAATGTCCATGCTCTATGAAGGACTCCTAAGTTCTATGTGATTGTAACAACTTCCTCCCCTTTTTGGTAGCATCACCCACTTGTATAGGTGAGCTGGAGGTTAAGTCTATCACATTCTTAGGTTCTTGTGTTCCTGCTTGATTCCTTCTGATGGGTCTCCTAGCTAGTTGTTCCATGAGATCAGAAATCTCAAGTTGTTGATCATTGACCCTACTTTGCAAGGTAGTCACTTAAGATTCTAAGTGACTGACCTTGGAGACTATATAGGTGCATGCTTTTGTTAGTTTTTGCACCTTTAGTCTGAGATTCCCCTCATTTTCAATAGAAAAATTATTGGAGGATGAGATAATTGTACCTAAGTCTTCTTCCTCATCACCAGCTTGTTGTTCTTGGCTGGTGGTTTTCCCCTGCTCGCTGACAACTTCAGTTGAAGTGTGTTGGATATATGAGGCTGGTGCAACCAAAACTACACTTAGAATAATTTTGGTGCAACTGTGAAGGACTTCCGAAGATAAAGGTTGCACTTCTAAAGATTAAAGATAAAGGAAATTTTAAAGAGGCATCATGTCTTCCAAAGACATAGTCATCTCTCTTTCGAAGTATCAACACTTAAGAAGATTTCAAGACAATGACTTCTGAAGCATAGAGTCTTGAAGACTAACAAAAGTCTCGGAAGAAGTAAATTCTTCCGAAGTATAAATGGCTTCGGAAGAACTTGTTCTTCCGAAGCCAGTTAACCTTCAGGAGAACTTACTATGAACCAGTAGATATTAGCATGGTCCCTCTGAAAAGCCGTTGCAACCTCTAAGACACTCCATGGCGTTTTCTCACACCCATGTGGTTGACCGTACTTTAGTTCACTGTTCATTCCTTATCAGTTAGTACATTTACTAACTTTAGTTGGTAAATAAAAAGGTAAGTCATGGACATGTCATGGCTACCTTATCTCGGATAGTATTTTATTCTAGAAACCTTACTACTAGCAATGTAGTATTTGTTTAGTAAGTAAGTTTACAGTTGGTTGTCTTTTGTATAGCCGGCTGTAGATAGTAGTATATATAGTTCTTATTGTAAGCTCATAAGAGCATGCTTGTAAGAGTCTTGTAAACTTTGAGTTAAGAATTAATATATACAAGTATCTTGAAAACCATTTCTTGTGCCTTGTTTACTTAGTATATTATTATCAACTCTTAGAGGATTCTACTTCATCATTTTGAGGGTAACTTAGTGAATTAAAGAGAGAACACTTATCTTGTGTGACTTGTGTTGATCCTGCAAAGTGTCAATGGGCTGGCTTGCCATGGTTGAGGTCTTAATGATGTAATCACTTTTAGAAGTGAAAGCCTCTTCCATATGGATCTCCTGAATAGGTTCAGGAAGATCCACCTTAGTAGCGGTGGATGATGTGGGCTAGATATGGTTGACTCAGGAATACTCATCTCTCTTTAAGCAGGAAAAGAGAAGAGAGATTTATGGTATGCACTGAGTGACATATCCTCATCATCATAGAATTCAAGACTGGGCATTAGCTGGTTTAGATATAGAGGATAGGGATGGTAATTTTCCTCTGATGGTTGTTCACTAAAGTGTTCAAACTGTGAGTGAAGGCTTAAGAGTTATTGGGTAATGAGTTCATCAACCTGATCATAACGAACCTAAGGACTGATCATTTGTGAGATGGGAGTAGCTTGCTCCTTAAGAGAAGTGGGAGCTCCAGTTTCCACGTCCTCCTACATGTGTGGTGATATAGGGGCCTGCACAGGTTGGATAACCTGCGTAGTGGTTCGTTTGGATCTTCTTTGGTAGGTGAGGGTTGTTTGAGGCTGTGTGGGTGGTGTTAAAGTGGAAGGTGTGGGTTCAACACTAGCTGGTGCTGCTAGGTTTTCCCCTTGAGTAATGAGCTCTAACATTTTTGGGACCAAGGTTGTTTCTATCCTAGAGAAACCAACAGTTGACTTTCTCATTCTCTTGAAGATGCCGGGCTTCATCTGTCCCAATTTTAGAACATTACCTGTTTCTCTCAACTGTGAGCCCAGTTCACAGTTGAGAATGTGTTGTGCATATCTAGGGAACATATAATATTCTAAGGAGTCCAAGTTTGCAAGAAAATTATTGTACACAATTGTGAGTACCTGAACTTGACTGCATGGACCATTCTATCGACTATGAAAAAGAGGTCTTCCGGAATTTGGTCCCAACCTCCATGCTTGTTAGACAAGCTGTGAATAATAAGATGGAGGAGATACTTCCACTGAAAGGAAACCTTCCCTTTCTTGAAGGTTCTAACTGAGAAGTCACCTTCATAGCCCATCTGCTCAAAGGAGTGGTTTACAGTAGATTTTTAGAAGGACAATTCACCTTCCATATCATCGAGTTATAGCTGAGAGTTGATGGAAGCTGGAGTGATAAAGATTGTCCTCCCATGTACTATGGTAGACAGTTCCTTCTCCCCATCCATGGTGACCTCCTTGAAGATCCTCCAAAAATCCAAAAGTTGATCCTCATAGAGTGGAGGATCAATGGTGAGGGAGGTGAAGTAGTCTGACAGAGAAAGAAAGTGACAAATCTCTGAGAAACTTGGATCTTTGTCAGAGTTTAATAAAGAAACGTGATTGTGTTATCTGTGAAGCTGCATGGAGAGATCTGGTTGGTTTCTATGGTCAAGGTTGGCCATTTATGGTAGCTTTGAGGTAAAAAAGATAAGAACAAAGGCGGTGAATGGAAATTTCGGTTAAAAAAGTTGCAGATGAAGAAGATAATGAAAGAGAGGGGAACTGTTGGGTATATTTATATGTAATGTACTTGAGACAAAGTTAATCCAAATTTTGAGTTCAGAAGATATTCCAAAGCTTAGTGAAAATGGCTTCAGAAGAAAAATTACTTATAGCAGTTTCTCTTCCGAAGTGTATTTGGTTTCGAAAGAAATTGCGTTCGGAAGAAATTTGTTCTTTAAATACACATAAGTACTTAGAAGCATATTTTAGCTTTGGAAGAAATATTTCATTTCATCTGAAGATAAATCTCCTTTAAGTAGTTATGTGATTTGAAGACTTAAAATTCTTCCGAAGGCGATATTAATATCTTCCGAAAGAAAATACACTTGGTAATTTTCAAAATGCTAAGCAATATCATTTGAAAAAAAATCTTCCAAGATAAATTGGGCTTATGTAGGTGTTAAATTAGATAACTTAGAACACAGACTTCCTTTAGAAATAATATAGATTAAGTTTTAAGAAAATCAATTCAAGGTTAATCATTCAAATAGCTGATATAAGATATTTAAATCTCTATTCATCAAAATCCTTTATGAACAAATCAGCATATTGTTCATTTGTGTTAACCTTGATTAGTTTTATCAATCCATTTTCATGATTATCTGTAATTAGATGATACCTGATGTTGATGTGCATTGTCCTTGAGTGTTGCACGGGATTCTCTGTGATAGAGATAGCACTGTTGTTGTCTATGTGGATGGGAGTCTCTTTGAAGTTGTATCCATAGTCCAGTACTGATTCTTAATCCAAAGTACTTGAGCATAGCACCTTGCAGCAGCAATGTATTCAGCTTCAGTAGTTCATGCAGACACATAGGATTGTTTCTTGCATTGCCATGAGACTATCCTTCCACCAAATAATTGACATCCCCCAGATATGGACTTTGCAGTCATGTTGCAGCCACCATAGTCACTATCTGTATAGGCATATACAGATTAAAGTCAGAATTCTTTGGATACCAAAGGCCTAGCTTAGGAGCACCTTTGAGATATCTAAGAATTCTTTTGACAGCATCCAGGTATGACATCTTAGAGTTAGGTTGATATCTTGCACATATGCATGTAGCAAACATGATATGGGGCCTGCTGGTTGTAAGGTACATGAGAGAACCAATCATAGCCCTGTAAAGATGTTCATCTACACACTCCCCCTCAAGATCAGGTCCAAGGGAGTGGTTTCTTGCTATGGGTGTCTTTGCAACCTTACATTTAGTCATGTTGAATCTTCTATGTCCTGTACATACTTTGACAGACTTATGAAGATACCATTGTCAACCTACTTCACTTAAATTCCTAGAAAGAAATTAAGTTCCCCTATGGCACTCATTTCAAATCTATTCTTCGTCATCTTCTCAAAGTCTTTGTAGAGCTTTGGATTAGTTTTCCCAAATATAATGTCATCTACATATACTTGAACCATCATCAAGTCATTCCCTGTTCCTTTGATTAAGGGAGTTCCATCTATAATACCCCTCTTGTAGTTATGTTAACAGAGATACTAAGATAGTGTCTCATACCACTTCCTTAGAGCTTGGAGCAGCCCATAAAGAAATTTATCAAGCTTGCAAACATAATCAGGATGATCTGGGTCTGCAAAGCAAGGTGGTTGTTTGACATACACCTCTTCATCAATCACCCTATATAAAAATGCACACTTGACATCAAGTTAGTAGACCTTGAAGTCCTTGGATGCAGCAAATGCTAGGAATATCCTAACAGCTTTAAGTCTTGTTATTGGAGCAAAGACATTAGTGTAATCAATTCCTTCTTCTTGTGTGTACCCTTACACAACCAGTCTTGCCTTGTTCTTGATGACAAGTCCTTTATCATCTTTCTTGTTCTAAACACCTATTTGGTTCCTATGATAGTCTTCCCTTAAGGAAGAGGACACATGCTCCAAACCTTCTGTCTTTTGAATTGAAGCAGCTCCTCTTGTATTGCTTCAACCCAACTTCCATCCTTCAAAGCCTCATCAACTTTCTTTGGCTCTATCTAGGACAAGAAGCAAGGGTATAGACAAACATTCTTATCATGGGTTTGTCCTCTTATTCTCACCCCCTTGTCAACATCTCTAATGATGTTTGTGGTAGGGTGTGACTTGTGTATCCTAAGCTGAGGAATCACATCATGTTAATTAGACAGATCCAAATTTGAGAAGTTTAGATCGGGCAATGAAGTGTCTCCCACCACATCAATACACTTATCATGAGAAGCTTGATGCAATGAGTGTGTGACATCATTGATGTTGTCTTCAATAGAGTGGTTGTCAGCATCAAGAAACTCTTGATCACTGTCACCACTACCATGTCCTCCTACATTTGAAGTTCCATCATTTCTGTTTTGTGCCATTATGCTGGAATTTTTAGACACTTTAGATTGATCAGCTTGATTTGTCATTGTTGTACTGATGGGAGCTTCACCTGCAAGGTTAGTTACAACTGGAGTTGAAGTAGTTTTCTTACTTGGTCTTCTCAGCTCAAATCTTGGGTTAGGATCTTCTATTGATATATTACATATAGATCCTGAAACATCTTCACAAGATTTATTAAAATAGTTGGTAACTAAATCAAGATCAAATAGCAAGTTAGGACCAGAACCTTTCACACAAGGAGTGTGCTCATTGAAGATCACATTGGCTGATTCTTCAACTACTCTAGTTCTAAGATTGTATACTCTATAAGCCTTACCTTGGGAAGAGTATCCAATAAAGTGTTCATCATATGATTTCTCAGCAAACTTTGCTACTTGATCTTTGGTATTCAACATGGTGTAGGGACATCCAAATGATCTGAGAAAACCAATAAAAGGTCTTCTTTTGTGCCACAATTCATAAGGAGTCTTACAATGAGTCTTGACTACTAAAACATTGTTCTACACATAGAAGCCATTGTTAGCTGCCTTTGCCCAGAAGAATATGAGTAGTTTAGAGTCAGACAACATGGTTCTTGCAGCTCTAATAAGTTTCTTGTTTCTCCTCTCAGTAACACCATTTTGCTGAGGAGTCTTAGGAGCACTGTATTGTCATGTAATACCTTTTTCATCCCCAAATGTGTCAAGGATTTGGTTCTTGAATTTAGTTCCTTAATGACATCTTATGATCTTGACCTTGTGGTCACTTTGATTCTTAAATTTTAAAATGAAGTTCTTCAAGATCTCAAGAGTTTCATCCTTAATTCTGAGGAAGAAAACCAAAGTGAGTCTTATGAAATCATCTGTGATCATTAAATAATAAGAGGTTCTTCCTAGACTCATTACACTGGTGGGGCCAAAGAGATCTATATGTAATAAGTATAGGGGAGTAGTGATAGAGTTCTTTTCCTTTGGCCTGTGAGACACCAAGTGTTGTTTCCCTTTCAGGCATGCAACACAGTGATCATCACTTGTAAACTCTTTCTTTGGCATTCCAGTTACTAAATCATTCTGAATTAATTCATTCATGTTCTTAAAGTTTACATGGCATATTCTTTTATGCCAAAGGAAAGACTCATCACTATTATCTTTAGATAGAAAGCATGAAACTTCTCCTTATGGGATCTTTCCTGCAAATCCATCTTGTACATGTTCCCTTTCTGGAGTGCTCTAAGCGGGATATGATCTTGAGGAATTACCACCCCAGGCTTGAAAACAATGCACTCATGCTCAGTAAAGAGCATGTTATGTCTCTGGTCACAAATTTGGGATACACTCAGTAAATTGTACCTAAGCTCCTTAACAAAGTTTACCTTCTCAATGTTGAGATTACCATTTATGACCCTACCCATTTCTATAATATAACCACCAGCAACTGACCCTCCATCAATTTTTTCTAAGTTTTGGAGCAAAGAGACATTACATGTCATGTGCCTATAACAACCACTATCAATAATCCATACATTCTTCTTGGTCCTCAGCTGTTCCTGCACAATAAAGGAAATTTAGTTACATTTGGAAACCTAAGCCTTAGCGGTCTTGGGCACTTCAAAATAAACTAAAGACAAACCTACAGTAATTGATCCTATAATGAGACTTTGGGGATCATTTGCTATTGTTAATGAAAAATTCATAGTCACATGGTTTTCCTTTATCTTCCACACAATCTTTGGAAGATTAGACTTGACCTTCAAAGCTTCGGAAGTTTTTAAGACTTTGGAAGTTTTGGAGATTGGCCCTTCGGAAGTTCTTACTTTCACTGCAGCAAGTTTCAGTGCTTCGGAAGCATTCCTTTCTTCCAAGACCAAATTTTCTTCCGAATGCAATTTTTCACTTATCTTCATTTTCATTTTGGAGCTTCCGAAAGAAACACAGTTTTCTTCTGAAGCTTTCTTCTTTTAGCTCCCCTCAGAAGTCTTCTTCTTTGTTATGTTGACAATACTTTTAGGATTGTAGATGCAATTCTTAGCCAAATGATAAGTACTGCCACACATAATGTAGTCAATTTGCTTTCTTCTGAGGGTCTTCTTGTGAATGAAATACTAAGTTTGATCACTTTCCATCTCCATCCTCATCCTTTCAGATGTTGTAACAGGCTTCCTAGGGTTAAGTTTGCCTTTGGAGGTGGATGATTCATGTTGTATAGAAGTGTTACACAGCTAATCAACCTTCATTCCTTTAAAGGGATGAATTAGACATGAACTTAAACTCTTGGTACTAGAGTTCAAGGTTGTATCCTCAGTCTTTACCACCTCAAAACCTGCAAACATAAAAACTTGTTTCTGCTTAGAGTTGAAGGTGGTCTTGATCTCTTGAGCTCTCTTTGATCTTCTCTTGGCTACTCGGATCAAGTTCTTTCTCTTTGACTTTGTCATCCCTGACTTCTTTCTCTCCGTAGGAGAATAGTGACCCTTGTTAGGATGATCTTGTTCACTTTTACCAGATCTATCCTTCACTATCTCCTCTTCATCCTCTTCATCACTTGGATCTATGGATGGAAGCTCATCTTGACTAGTTCCACAACTGGGAGATATTACAGACAAAAGAGTGTATGAAGGAGCTATCTCACTAGATCCCAATCCCTGTTTGTTTTGATAACATACTTTGGAATGTAGTGATGAGGATGTTATGTTCTTAAAGGTCTCTTGTTCAGGAACATGTTTCTCTTTCTTGGCTTTGTTAGTCACTAGCTCAGCATGACACTCAGTTAACTTAGTGATGAGATCTTTGATTTGAGTCCTGTAATGTGTATGCTCATGTTTAAGAGTTGAAATGGTTTTCTTTAAGTCTTCTATTTTTAACTTATACTCATTTTCAGCTATTTTGAAATGATGTTCAAGGACTTAAGATCAGATCTCATCTCTAAGTTATATGACCTATATTTGTTTACTTTAGCCATGCACTTAGGGGTACAAAGATGTTCCAATACCTTGACTTCATCAATATCTGCCATCAATGCTTAGTTTGGAGACACATCTTCTACCTGGAAGCTCCAATCAAAGCCTCCTTCTTCCACAGCAACTACAGCTTATTGCTTGGGCTTCTCAGTGTGTGCAACTCCCTCAGTGTAGTTAGGCTTGGGTTGTGCTTGGCCATCATTTGTCCTGGGTGCCTTGCACTCCCTAGCAAAGTGTCCCATCTGGTTACAATTGTAGCACTCCACTTTGTTCTTATCCAGCCCAAACTTTCCACTAGATACATTGCTAGGAAACTTTCTCCATGTCCTCTTATAGAATTTCTTAAATTTATGAGTGAGAAGAGCCATTTGTTTAACTATCTCCATATACTCCAGATCATCTGGATGGATAAAGTCCAAGTCTTCAAGGGTGAAGAGAAAGTTGTCTGTGCTTTTATCATTAGTCATAAAGGCTTGTGATGAGCTTATCTCTTGGAATGGGCTTCCCTTGATGTAGCTATCCCTTGGTGTCTCTAGAAAGGTGATGAAAGGGCCCTTTGGTGAGTTATCAGGGTAAGAGATGAAATGGTGATGTGGTTCTCCATAATCCCTTTCAACCACATGTAGGGTAGAACTCTATTGATTGCTAGGGTTTCCAGATAGATTTTGCATGTTCATATCCATCTGGTAACCACTGAGTATGTCGTACAACTCAGTGAGAGTAAGGGTCTTAAGATTTTCAGTCCTCTTAATAACTAAACAATAGTGTGTCCATTGTCTAGGTAGAGAGGACATGAACTTTCTCACAATATTCCTATTCTCCAGTTTCACTCCAACATCCACCAGAGTGTCAACCATCTTAACATACCAAAAGTATTGTTTAGTCATGCTTTCACATGTTTTGAAGGTGAAGTCCTAAAACTGCTACTTCAGAAGGTCTTTCTTGTTTTATTTGGCTTCAGTAGACCCTTTATACATTAGAGTAGTCAGCCACCTCCTTTGGGATCATGCCACCTCCAAAAGCAGCTGAAGAGGTACATGGAATGTAAGGTCCTGTGGTAAAAGACTTCTACATCCTGCTGTCTTGTGACTTCATGAAGCCTTCCATTCTTAAACACCAAGTATCAAATTTATCAGGAGTGATCAGTGTGGACTTTACCACGGTACCGGTTTCCATATAAGACTTTGATACTGCCGTTTGAGATGTTATGTGTTGTGTGAGAACTGAGGAGATTTAAGATGATGAGATCTTATAATCAAGAGCCTGGAATGCTCTAATAACATTTGCAGGACCGGTTAAAGGATGGTCAATACAATCAGTCTCATAATGAGGAGAATGTTAGAACACTTAATAGTTCAAATAGGGAACCGGGTTTAGGAACAAGATGCAAAGAACATAAGTAACAATGAGACAGAACTCAAGAACAATATATATAGTTTTCAAGAATTTTGTATATTAATCTCAAGTTCCCTTACAAGAATTAAAATGCATAAGTTCAATAACTTACGAGACCCTGAGATACTTTATACTACATCCTGCAACCGGCTATACTTGGAAAGCCAGTTGGAACATTGAAAGACAACAAAATAAATGTAGAGTCAAAAGGCAGATTGCCTTTTAACTAGTGACTATGACATGCCATAACTCACATCCTAATATATTACAAAAATGATAAAAGTACATAAAGTAGAAAGTTACAGACAAAGACCTCAATGTACAGTTGCAAAAGCATGGACCTTTTCACCAACTCATGCAAGTTATGAGTCTTTAGAGTTGTAGCGGAAAGTGATCAGCTTTATACAAAAGTACATAAGAGAAAAGCATGTTTTTCTAAATCTTTGGAAGAAATCAGTCTTTACTTCATTTGGCTTCGGAAGACTTTGTCTTTGAAGCTACGGAAGACTTCATCTTAGGCTTCAGAAGATTTAGTCTTCAGCTTTTGAAGACTTTATACATAGAATAATTCTTGTGCAGAGTACAAAGCTTCTGGAGTAACTTTGGCTTCGGAAGATTTTATACTTAGAATAATTCTTGTTCGAAGTATAAAACTTTCGGAGCACCTCCTACTTGGTACTGAGTGCATGCATGCAGGAAGCTTTAGGTTGTTTTGGTTGCATTAGCCATTATATAAAACATTACACACGCACACACACACACACACACACACACATATATATATATATATATACATATATATATATATATATATATACACATATGCATATATACATATACATCCCACGTCCTTTTGGAGAATCTAGAACTGATAATCTCTCTGGACTAAGTCAAGATTATCCGAAGGATTATTAGCCTTTTGATCCTGAAGTTGAAAGGTAATATGAGAAAGAGCTTTATACTTTTTAATAATAACTCCTTATAGGAAAATCAGACGATTAATTTGGACCATCTAATGACTTGGATGAAGAGTTAGAGTACACTGATTTTTTAGGAATAGTCTGAAGAGCTTATTTAAAGATATTCAGCTTGATGAAGGAAAAATAGGTTCATCATCAGGAGTTGAACATACTGGCACCTAACTAAGCCTTCTGATAAAACACAGGAGAATGCTACGATACAGATTGGGAAATCAACAGTTAGAGTTCCTCCTCCTCTACCAGAAAAGCATTTCTTGAGATATTCAAAATCGGACACTTGATATGGTAATTTTGAACCGGTTTTGAGTTGGTGTTATGATGGTGAAAGGAAAATATATGTCATAAAGAGAAGAGCTGGTGAAATTGAGCATTAGAAAAACGAGCATTACTTTCAAACCTTGAGAGTTGTAATCCATATGCTACCTGTAGAGTTATATATTTGAATTCTACTTACTGTGGTAAGGCTAAATGGTTTAGAAACTGGATTTGGTGTCAACGTAAGTCTAACTTTTAGAATTTCAAGACAATTAAATTAGAGGTGATTTCAGATAAAACAAGAATTGATGTGAATACTAACGTCCTGATAACGATACGAGTGTATAAACATCCATAGATCATGAGGAAAACTTCAAGTTATGCTCTGGTGCCTATATATAGTCTATCAAAGTTGATGAGGTGGGTGTGTGAAAAGAGGACAGGTCATGCAATAATATATTTAGTTTATAAAGAGTTTTGGACCATTGATCCAATTGATCAGGTCAAGTTTGGCAAAGATAATTGATGAAGCTTCAGGCTTGTCCAATAGAAGCTGGTCGTAAATCTATATATTTTGAAGCAGCATAATTTGGTTGGATGATTAACAAAGCCATGAAAAAAAGGTATGCTTACAAGGGAAAACTATAAGTCTGTTGGTATGAAATTTTAAAGATTTGATTCACCAAACCTAGGGAAGATTGTAGAGTGTAAGGCCCCAATCCCGGAGACCTCACATGTAAGGCCCCTTCCCGGGCACCTCACTGTTGGTCATTCATCGCACTACAATATATATTAAGTAAAATAACACAGCGGAATTAATAAGAAATACATTCTCATTTCATTATAAAAGCTTTTACAATGCCTTACATCATTGACTTGACTACAAAATACAAGCTTTCTTTACATTGCCTAACTTTACTATGATTGCCGCGGAAGCATATGAAACCAGGGATTTCTTAAGTAATCCCTTTTATTCGGGATCCTCAGCAATCATAGGGTTATATACAGTGACCTCTAGTATAGAAATATAAAAATTTTCATCATAAAGAAGATTCCTTAAGTAATCCCGTTTATCGGGATCCTCAAGGA